>JANRGW010018561.1:0-25924 GCA_024733675.1 Psilopsiagon aymara | reverse complement strand
GCAGAGCATGAGGCTCAGAAAGTCCTTGGCCAGACCAAACATCACTAAGCCATAACTTAAAACATTGGTGTTATCAGCGCTGTTCTCAGGCTGAAAGTCAAAAAAACAGCACTGCACCAGCTACTGAGAAGGGGAAAAATGACTGCTACTGCTGAACCCATGGCATAGAGGTATATTAATTCTGTTGATGACATCAAGCCATGGAAATGTTAAGCTAGGGAGTGTGGGTAGTCAGAGATGGATCAAGTACTATGTAGGAAGAATTGATTGTCCTCAGGTGTCATGGCTGAACTAGGATGAAATTTTATAGTTACAGGTATGCATTTAAAAGATTAGTAACAGTAATTTTACTATTAGATCATTTACTGGTAATGGCCTTGGGTAGAAAGGCTTGATTACAGTAGTTGGACACAGTCAGTACCTCAAGTATGATTCAGCTTAGAAAAAGGCAAAGTCAACTTAAGATCAAGGCAAAGTTAACCTAAAGACTTGGGAGAATATTAATAGCTTTTTACAAGGCACTGAGAAGATGCTATCTTTGGTGCAGTTTTTTCAATGTCCAAAAAAGCTAGTGAAAGAAAAGCAGAGATGATTCAGTTCAGTCTCTCCCAAGTTCTTTAGACACTGAACTCCTAAAGATGAGCCTAATGCCCCCTGAAATAATTGGTTTCAGTGCGAATTTGTGACCTAAATAGTAGTTAGGCACACAAATACCTTAGAGAACCCAATCCTAAGATTTGCACTTTACCAAGAGAGTAGCTTAGAATGGATACAACTGTTCTTTCTAAATTCTTCAGGGGCATAAACACTTGTGAGAGAGAAGAAACACATATGCAACAGGTAATATTTTACAAAAAGGAATAAGTACACAGAGGTCATGAACAAATCTAGGTTAAAAGCAGGCTTCCAGCAACCAGAATAAAAAGTTTGGGAGGTGGGGGTGAGGCAGAGATGACAACCTCCTGACCCAAATATTCAGGGCTAATATGTTTTGGGACTTTCATGAATGTGATTGTGAAATATACTAGCTCATAACAACAGGACTGCACTTTGTTCTGAAAACATCTGGAGAGTGGTTGCAAAAGCCACTAGTCCTAAATAAATCATGATATATAATATATATGTTAAACCTGATCCTTATTTTTAACTGAAAGGTGGATGGAAAGGAATCTCATTGTCTCCTGATAACATCTTATGTCTCCATATCTGCATAAAAATGGGTCAGACCTTAAATGAAAGCAGTAAATGGAGATCAGGGCTTCTAAGGGTATATATTGCTACTTTTTGATATGAGAAACTACTCCTAACAGTTACTGAAAATGTCAACCAAAAAATCTTTGTCAGCAAATTAAAATACTTTTGTATTGGAAATGTTTCTGGATTAAGTTTGCAAAATTTCTTCTATATGTTTTGTGTCCATTTTCCGAATCAATTTCCTGCTGGATCTGCAGCAAAATTAAAATCATTACTCAACTATGAATTGTTAAAAAAAAAAAAATAAATGAATTAGTGTTGAATTTAATGAAAAAATCCCTAAACACTTCCATGTAACTTTGCTGCTGCTACAGGTATCATTCTTGTCCCCTCCTGCAGCTTCTGTAGGGGCTATAGAATTGCTAACACTTCACTCCTGGAATAGGTCTTGCAGGACATCTGAATATTTTGCCTTGGCCTGAAGCAGTAAAGCACTTCCCTAATCCAGATCAGTGGCAAAGATACTTCTGCTGCTCTTGAATCAGGTAGGACAAGAGCCCATCTGTTTTACATCTTTCTTTGCTCTATGAAGAAAGCGACTTATCAGTATCACCTTTTGTCCTATGCTGACTTGGTCTTTGAAGCATGAGCCAGATAAAAGGCATGTACAACTCAGGATCTTTCTGAATTGATTTCTTTCTGCGGAGAACTGTGGTTGTAGATGGACAGATTATTAAAGGGGGAAGTAGGGGGAGGGGGAACCAGGAGCACCTGGCTACTCTGATATGTTTCCGTTAAGATTATTTGGTTGACGTCAAGGTCTTTTCTGCTTCAAGGCAAGCATGCTATTACAATGTTCTTGCTTCTTTGTGGTAAAGTATCACTGTGGCAATGGTGCAAGACTGGTGGGTTCTTGGAAACAGCTTACGTTGAATAAGTTTCACCTGTATAATTTCTCTTTTACGAAAGCAGATCAAAACACAGTTTTTGATCAAGTGCACTACTGTCTCCAATATAAAACACATATGCATCCTTTTTCTCTAAAGATAAAGGTAGTATGACCTTCTTAACTAATGTGATTACAACTGGTATTGCAGCTATCTCTAACTCCTTTTCTCTTTGTTTTGAAACTGATACATTTTAGATGAGATATTTGGATAAGACAGCATTATTTAAGGAGAGAGAACTGCACTTTTAAACAGTATCTCTTTTCACTGCTGTCTCACAAAAATTATCACTTTCATTACTATGCATTTAGTAGGTTTGTGTTAGTGATTTATGAAACAAAAATGATAGTGTCAATTATGCAAACTCCAAATTATTTTGAGCTCCTCACGGTATTTCCCTTAGATGTGCCCTTCATTTTGGACATTAACATTTGACATTGGAGCAGTAGAATTTTGACCAGTCTAGCCAAAGCATTAGTTTTAAATTAATATGATGTCTAACTAAATGATAGGACCTGTATCATTTACAGAAGCATTGCTTCATAAGAAAAAAAAAATAACTAACTTAGTTTCAATATAAACTTCCAACAATATTGAACTGCTGTACTTAATGTGTGAGTATTTACTCAGCTAAATGGACAACACTTCATGCAAAGTAGAATTATTTGAAAAATTTCCCCACAGACTGAATATAGATCTGGAAAGCAAACCATCATTGCTTCAAAATAAGCTTAGCTTCAGATATTCCCTCCATATGCAATTGAAAAGCAGTTCAGCTGCCCTACAGACAAACATGACCTTGAATTAGAGGAGTTTATGTTTCAATCTGAAAGTCAATTTGAAACATCTGTTCTCACTTAAAGCAGATAATTTTTCTAAGAAGCTGTTTTGTTTTAGCCGCAGTAATGCACAGCCCTCCACATTACAGGAAGCATTGAGGTCTGCAAAAACATAGCCTTAAACCTGATGATGGAATTTTTTATAAACTTTTTTTTTTTCTTTAAGAAGTGAAATAGCAACTAAATATAGATCTATGGATTTCAGAATGAACTTTTTGAATATTTTGTGATCAAGCGACTTACTAATAATGAAAAGAAAAAGATTGCTGTGCCTGTTTGTATGGTGTGTCCTTATACTTCTGCAGAGGGTTCTTGTTATCTTAAAGAGCTTTCTGAAGAGGTAGTAGTGCTTCTTCATTTCAGAGGCATGCAGTTGAAATCACAAAGAATGAGCATGTTGCCTACAGTAGTATCTTATTTCTGGATAAATACTCTTTAATAAATGGGCTTTTAGAAAGATTTCAACCCAAATTTCTGAGGCAGTTCCAGAGAAGTGGCATCTGAGCCAGGAGCTGATGATTCCACAGAAAATCAAGACCTCTAGGAGATTGCACTTGAAATGTACTCGAGAACTGACAAACATACCCTCAACACAGTGATGTGTCTAAATCTCTGTAGGAGTAAAATATCCTTTTAAAAGATACAGTGTACTAGCACTTTGGTTTATCATGAGAGGGCCTGTAATCAACATTATACGTAAGAGTGATATAGGTACTGACTAATGTAATCATATTGCACTCACTAGGCTGAAATATTGGGTGGGGCAGCCAGGGCCACTAGTTGTCATAAATCCTGAAGATCTTATTCCTGGAGGTGTAGCAGGGTCTCTGAACCACTTTGCAAGCCTCTCTCAGAGAAAGCTGCTCCTGTAAAAGACCAATTCATCCACAAAAGTACACCAGTTCATTTCCAATACAGCTTCCATTATGAAACTAGCTGAAGTCCAGACATACAGCTGAGCTATGTTTTTTATTTCGTACATTTCTACGTGAAGCTAGATGTATTCTAAGCATGGGGAGGTGGGGTGTGGGGAGAAAAGGGGCGTGGAACAATGGGACAGGACAAGGTATGTGTTGCAGCCTGACCTGCTCGCTGTTGAACTGTCATAAGCTTTAGGGGAGTATATCAAGTTTGGAGGATATAGTATATAAAATACAGGGTGCTTCCAACAAGGAAAACATGGAACATGTATATACTGGGACCTTACTTGCATTTTGCAAACCATTTAAATGCGAAGCTGACCTATATTCCTGAACCAGGTGTCATATTTAAAAACCCTGCATGAAGACATGTACTTTAGCTGAAGAGGCTATGAAGTGTGGGAGTATTTGATTAGTGGGAGATAAAAAGCCAAATGTTCAAACTACCCAAATGTCTCTGTGCCAGCTCATCTCTGTTGTTGACTGTGTGTCACAAGCTCAGCAGAGGAATAACCCAAGGGACCTGTAAGCCACTACTTATGAGTTCCTTAAAAACTCACCAGCTGATGGCTCCTGCTGTAAATAATCTGACATCCACTGATCTACAGGAGAATGAGATGATTTAAAAAAGAAAGTTCATAAACTCCCTAAAGGTTTGTTTGTATCTCCATGTCCTTAAATGCTCTTAGAAATCTGGTGCTTAGCTAGCTTTCTTTTCATGAGATTTTCAGTGAAATAGCTTATTCTTTAAGCATATTTAAGTGACATATCTGCTATATTAGTGAATTCAGAAGAAGGTGATGCCTTTGAGGTTATAACTTTCGGTGGGGGATAAATTCATATTACTTATTAGAGTCTAGCAGAAACTTTCCTTAAACTTTATTAACAATTGTTCTGTAGTGATGAGTTGCTGAGCAAGAAGAAAGTGCTTGTTATACCTTGGAGAGATGAATGCGCCAAGATTTAAAGATAATCCCAAATATTTTAATAAAAGCAATGGAAAGACAATAGCCTGAAGAAATATGCTGCACAATTTTATGTATGAGTGAATCTATGTGTATAAGTATTGTACTTTACGAAGGCAACTACTAATTTTTTTCTAGTATATTTGACTTATTTTTTCCTTAATAGCATGAATATTGCTTAATGGCATAAACTCCCCAGCAGAAATTTATTGTGGTATCACCCTCCAACAGAACCTGTAGTAACAACAAAGATGGGGGCCATCTCAGTTATAATCTATGCTGCTGTCACTCTGCTTCTTTAACACAAAGCATTAATACAAACCTTTCTGAAGGTTGGCAGGAACAGAATGGTAATCCAAGAAGCATCTGTGCTGCCGCTGTAGCTTCTCCCTGTTTCTACAAATCTGTTCTACACATCCTGTTCATATAGCTTTCCTGAACCAACTTGCATTTTCTCCCTTTGAGCTGCCGAGGACCATGGGAAGAAGGAAGGCTGTGAAGACTTCTCTTCATGGCCTTTGCAATTACACTTCTTCCTCCTGTTTTGGGGGTCTGGAAAATCCCTTAAACCTGCTAAGTCCCATTCATTCTTCTTTACTTTTCACTAGGTCTTTTTCCTTGGTTTTATAGAGAGTCAAACTGTATCAAATACAGTAATTTTGGAAAATTGGATGCTTTGACTGTAAGACTTTATCTTCTAACTGTTTTGAACATGATTTAAACACATTTGAGGTTTTCTTGCGATTCATGAATCTAAGCCACTCATTAAATGGCTTCTGTCTAAAATAACCCTTAAAATACACCTGTAGCTCAATAATAAAGACTTCAAACAGCGCAAAATCTACAACATAACTTTGGTAAATTGTGCCAGTGATGCACTATTCTCTCAGTTAAAATATTACGCTCATTACAATTGAAATTTTCTGTTATTATTTTGACTGTTGCAGTCTGGTATTAAGTGGGCTGTGAGCTTTTATGCACTTTATTTCTTGATCTGTTTTACTGCTCATGGTTAATATTTCATTTTGCAAGGGTTCTAAAAGTCTCAGATTCACACTTTTAGCTCTTATTTTTATCTTGACAAAAACTGAAATGAAATTATTCAAAATAATTCTACCTCTCTAAATGAGTCAGCTATTATAGAAAATGTATTTTTGATGGAGACCTGGAGGTGAAAATGTGGCAGACAAGAAGCATAAAACAAGTGAAAAAGTAATAAAGTATAAAATAAAGTATAACAAGAGATAAAACCCCCATATGTTTCTATGGGAACAGTGGATGACTCGTTAGAGGAAGAATACAGGATGCAAATAATGACCAAATAAGGTCTCAAATAAAACACTTGAGAAGCACAAGCAAAATGAGAAAAAAAGCTTCATTAACAAAAGCCTAAATAAAGATCTATTACTGCTAAAGCATGCATGCCTGGATTTGTATTCGTTTTCATACACCTTTCTATTTACATTTTACAAGTTATAGGAAAAAGGGTTGGAGTTTTGGAAGCTTTTTGTTGATAATTTTTACTGGCATATAGGGGTCATATAAATTACTGTCAGTGACTTTTCGCTGTATACTTTTAATATAGATTAGCTTAAATTTGCTATGCTTTCCTGTTATATCCATTTCCTGATACATTCTGCTCAAATAGTATACTTACAAAAATGCTCCCATATGTAGCATATTGTAAGAGGCTAAGTATATTCATGTGCAGAATGCAAGAACTCATAGGTGCAAATACTTATGCAAACATTGTTGAAAGCATTTACTCATTTACCAATACTGTTATTCTCATAATACAGAAGGAACAAAGGCACTAAAGCACAGAGAATAAAATTTCGCAAGGCTAGCCAAGAACAGAAAGAAGAGCTGGATTCTCACTGCAGCAGGTTTTGTTTCATAGGGTCTTCATTAAGAGTATTAATTAGGACTTTGAATTGTTCATCTTGAGAACAAAGAGACATTTATGTATATCTAGCCTAGGTTTTTTTTTTTTTTTTTTTTTTGACTGTTTATTATAATTCCAAGGAGAAATTTCTGCTGTATCCACCTGATGAAGATAAGATGAGAGAGTTGGGGCAGCTCAGCCTGGAGAAGAGGGGGCTGCTCAGCCTGAAGAAGAGAAGGCTGAGTGGAGACCTCATAGCAGCCTTCCAGTATCTGAATGAGGCCTATAGGGATGCCGGGGAGGGACTCTTCATTAGGGACTGTAGTGAGAGGACAAGGAGTAACGGGTTCAAACTTAAACAGGGGAAGTTTAGATTGGATATGAGGAAGAAGTTCTTTACTGTAAGGGTGGTGAGGTACTGGAATGGGTTGCCCAGGGAAGTTGTGAATGCTCCATCACTGATGGTGTTCAAGGCCAGGCTGGACATAGCCTTGGGTGGCATGGTTTAGTGTGAGATGTCCCTGGGCATGGCAGGGGGTTTGGAGCTAGATGATGGTAAGGTCCTTTCCAACCCTAACTATTCTATGATTCTACTATTCTATGTTTGTCTCTTGTTATTTTGAGTAATAAAGCAAGGTACTTAGCTATTCAGTTTGCACTGGTAGAAGAAAAAAATAATTGTGTTTTTCATTATATTAAAATGAAAGGAAGAAAATATATCCCAATGAAGACAATCCTAAATGCTCTTATTTCTTGAACAAAGGAACCAAATTTATAGAAGTTTTTTTTTTTAATCATCTGTCTTTGTTTTGATTTTAAATAAAATGTGATGCTGATGCAGTTACTTGTTGTCATATAGAACATAGACACTTTAGGAAAGACTCATGAACCCTGGCTTTCTATAAGGCAGGTACGAAAATGCCTGGGACCAAAGTGTTCAGAAAGCCTGCACTCTCTTTTCTTTAGCTGGAGTAATTTAGTAGAAAAGTGGAGAGGCTGATATTATGCAGGTCTTTTATTTCTTCATAATTCACTGAGATGTAAGTGCAGACAGCTAACTGAAGCGTGTTATTCTGAGTCAGGCTGTTTCCTCTAATGTTTTCTATTTATTATCAGGGCACTCTCAGCACATTAAATGAGGTCCTTCCTCCAGAAGAAGCTTCCAGGTCCACCCAGGCCCTGTGTGCTGATATTATACTTAATTAGTTCTAGTACTAGGATATGGCACTCAATTAGAAAAGCACACAACTTTTTACAGGGTCTGAGGAAAACTGATGTAAGGTTTTGACATGGATTTGTTCCTTCATTTGGTTAGGCTGAGATGTGTGAACGGAAACCGATCTGCTGTAGCTTGTTGCAGTATTTGACATTCACAGCAAGCATCTGAATGACATGAAATTAGCAGAACAGAAATGTTTTAAGCCCAAGAAGCTGAACGTAAGGTTTAGAGCAAACTTGTTTGCCTTCTTTTTTTCTCCCCTTCCCCTTCCTGCAAATATTGCTTCAATTGCCTGGTTACAATCCAAGCCAGAGAATCATAAATTTGTTAAATAATTGAGGTTTTTGCCAGGTAAATGAAAGTAAGAGCTACTCGGCTTTAGTGATGTTTCCTGTTTTTTGTTATGCTTTCCCATGGCAATATTATTGCATCCTAGGACTCTGGGTCTATGATCTGAGCTCGAGAACTGCATCTGCGTCAACCAGAATAGGCATGTTGCAAAGCAGTTCCTCTGCTTAGGAAGTTGTACTTAAGATGCTAATTCTGTTATTCTTGTAATCAAGAGCCAAATGACAGTTAACCCACAGAAATAATCTGAGATGTTAAATAAGTCAAAATTTGTTTGTCCAATGATGTTGACAGGTTTAAATTGCCACATTTCATTAGGATGCTTTTGGTTTGCTGAAGAGCTGCTGGGTAGAAAGCTGGGAAGCCTTCCAAATTTTTGATTTCCAGAGACCCTGAAAATGGGATTGCTGTATTTCTTGGTAGTTCATGGGGAACAGAAATTGGTTTTGGAAAGGTTCAAATGAAGACAGTATCTGCATTGTATTTAAAGGTTGATTTCAGTTTTCCTGGGCTAATACTAAGCTTTGGTAAGCACAAAAAGTCTTCAGGTGCTCTGAGTTCAGCAAGCATTCATAACACAACCAAACAGGTAAGTGGGGTCCTAGGCAGTCTTACATGACTTCTTCAGAAGCCATACTCTTTCAGTTTCACTGCTCTCAACAGATGTGATAGCCAGATTAAAGCTAATTTAAGTATCCTGCACATGCAGTGATTGCTTTTCATAATTCCAGCATACACAAAACAAAGTGATGCTTTAGTTTCATCCTACCTGCTCATTTGTGGGAGCAGTTTGAGAGCAAGTGTTGATGGCTTCAGATAGTAGCACAACAGTGATTCAGCAAGTTAAAACATAACGGTGGAAAACCCTGGCAATTTGCTGATTTACTGGCTAACTCCAATGTAATCTCAATACTAGATAACCCCCGGCAGCATGCTGATTCTAACATGTTGTGCTGTGGCTGTCTTACCATCCACAACTATTTGTTCTTTCTGTTTGGAGACAATAACTGCCCACTGCAGCTGCTGTATAAGTCAAGTTCTCCTTTTTCACTCCAGTTCTACAATGTGAATGAGCCAATCTAGAAACTCCTTGCACCAAATGGAGCAGTCTTCCTTTTCTCACTTACAGGCACAGTTTTTTTTTTCTCCTTTGAACCACCTACGCTAGTAGGCATCCATTCCTGTTTTAATTTTGTTAGCCTTCCATTAGCTAAGCAAATTGAACTGTCTTATTTTGAGGTCAGATGAGTGCCAAAGTCAGCAGCAGGGAGGAGGTAGGAGCAGGCATCTAGGAAGAGAGAACATAGAAGAAAGCAACAGCCAGTTTTACTGGAAGTGAGCCATTAGTTTGGTTCAGCTTTATCACAAACTCTCACCCTCAGAGATGTAAACATAAAAGCTGAAAGTCTCTGGTTAGGCTGCTGGCGAAGGACTTTGTGCTGAAGCAGCTGACAGACAGGCCCACATTATCTCTTCTGACTCTGCTGTTGACCTCTGTCAGAAGGGCAGAGTCGCCAGCTGGGGCCTGTCGCAAAATTTGTCATCACTTGCCAGTCAGTGTCCTTACTCTATGCTCCACCTTGCTGAGCTGGGGACTAACTATGTTGCATGCATTTGTCCTTACTGTTGCACTTATTTGGCAGAAACCTCAGGATCTCAAAGTTCCTCCTGTATGAGGAAAAGTTGAACAGAATGTCTGTTGCCATTATCGTTTAGTTCACTTTTTGGAAAGCAAGACCAAGGTATTATTTATTTTCTATTCCCAAGAAAAAAGAGTCACAGAGAAGGAAAATTATGATTCATTTTACTTTTATTCAACCTCTGTGTAAAATGGAACCAGAGATCTAGTTCTAGCTCACTGACCTGTAATTTTCCACCTAATTTTTTTGTCTACAGTCCATACAACACTGTTGAGTTTCAAGGGCAAAATAGTATGTTAGCATATGAAACTTGAAGTCTTAATGATTTAAGCAAGGTTTGATCTCAGAGTAACTTGACAATATTAACTTCTATTAATGGTTGCCATGAAAGCTAACCTTCAGTCAGTTAGAACCTTATTAAAATTAGACTGAAAACCCAGTCATGCAGCATTCATTTTCTGGTTTTATATGGTCTGGTTTTCTTTAACTTATCTATGCCTTTATATAGATATATTAAATAGCAATAGAAAAGTAAAACAGTTCATCCAAATTTTGACCAGTAAGCCTTTTGTAGCAATGATGAGAAAAGACGACAAAAATACAGATCTACGAACAGCTGAATCTCATTAGTATTGTCGATTACGATTACTAGGTGTGTGGGGGCTATTCATCATCTCTCTGAGCTGCTGAAACACAGCGGTTTGGGGGCCAGGGTCTGTTGTTTCACATGCTTTGGGCTTTTCAGAACTGTGTAGGGTGAGCCAAGGAGCCCGGGATGGCTGGGGGCTGTGAAGTGCTCCAACTAGCCCCATATGGCCAATGTGAAAGTCTAATGGAGAGTGGAGACTAACAGTAGACTTTAGTGGCCTCAATCAAGTCACACCACCCTTGAGTGCTGCTGTACCAGATACGCTACAACTTCAGTATGAACTGGAGTCAAAGGCAACCAAGTGGTATGCCACGGTTGATATTGCCAATGCATTTTTCTCAGTTCCTTTGGCAGCAGAGCACAGGCCCCAGTTCGCTTTTACTTGGAGGGGCATCCAGTACACTTGGAACCGACTGTTCGTTTTGGAACTGCCCTTACCATAGAAGGAGAAAAGAGAGCATTATTTTCATCCTCCCTTCCACTATCTAGGACAGAAGAGAATTGGAGAGTGAAAATCCATGGGGGTTTTGTTAGTATGATATGCCACAGTCATTTTAGCTCATCATATAAAAGTAGCTTAGAGAGATGAAAGTGCTTAGAGATTTTTTGCAAAGAAATCATCTGGATCTCATGTAATTTTTTGTCCCAGGAGGGCTCCCCCTGCCAATGAACTCAATAGTTCCACTGGGAGAAAAAAAATTTATCAAGGCCAAATAAGTTCATTATCTGAGATTATTTGAATAAGTGTTTATCCACATTTTAGAGATTCTGTTTCATGAGTTATTACTAAATTCCTCTGCCTTTTGGAGGTTTTGGTTGTGGTTTTTTTTTACGTTCTTACATATTAAAGTGCATGAGGTATTGCTGGTGAGGACTAGACTGTGTCCCTCCAGACCAAAGGCAGTTGTTAAAAGCCATTTGTGATGATGGGTTAGCAGAAGCCCAGGAGACACAGTGTTCTCTTCCTTGTCTGTGGGGAAGAGTTTATTTTGAAACAATGGAGAGTTACCCAAAGCAGAACAAAGAAGTCCATGATCCACTGGGTGTTATATACTAGTGGAAGCCTCATCAAAAAAAGAGAAGGTAAAAGAAGCAAATAAGAATTTTTTAGAGTAAACACTGTTTAGAACATGGGGAGCTTAAGCCAAGATCATAAATAGCCTGTCCTAACTGAACAGCCAAAGTCAGAAAACAATTAGACATGATAGAAAGGTTCCACAAGTAAGGAAAGAAAACACAAATTTCAAAAGGCATTTTAACAACTTGAGGTGGCTCCTGATGCAGGCTGGTGACTGCTCAGAAGGGTAGGAAATTGAGATAGAAAAATTAATACAGAAATTATTTTTAATTCTCATCCCACTAATTCTTATCTTCTTATCTAAGCAATAAGCAGTCGTGGGGTTTTGGATTGTTCTGTTCTGTTTTCTTAAGGATATGTTTAAGACTTTGAGAGGATATTTAGCCATTCTCACACAGGACCCCCCACACACATTTAGCACTGAAATATCATTACCTCCTGCTTTTAACAAGGGAGTGGACCGGCACTGTCCTAGCGAACTAGAGGCTAGCAACACATTAAACTGAGACCCCAAGTAGTGCTATGGAAACAGCAAGATCCCAGTTATATATTGCAACTTAAGCCTATTACTCCCTGTTCTGTTCCAAAATATCACCAGCTTTTTCCTCTACAGCCGTTTCTTTTGCCTTATATGCATGCACACTTTATTTCTTATAAGTTAAAAGGAAAATCACCTACCCTTTACCAGCAGAAAAAATTAGGAGAAATACAATTCTTACACTTTTTTAAAGGTTCTGTGTGTCTGAAAAGACACTCAGGGATGCAGCATGAAAGTGTAAGATTTTAATTCAGGAAGGTTTTTGGAGAAAAGTTGATAACTGCATGTGGTAAAGGCACTGTGGCCACCAGTTCTATGAAAAGAAATAAGTTTGTCCTTATGAATAGACCTTAATATTTCTAATTCTTCTTATGTTATTATCCATCTGTACATCAGCGTGTTTCTTGAGATACTGCTCACCACAGTGCTGAACTTTTTAAAAACTACTTCACAATAGCAAAAGAGAAAGAAAATGATCCATAAGGAATATTTTTTACTTATATAACTTACATTTCATTTGCAAACTTTCTGGAGATATTATCATTCACCCTTTAGTCTTGTCACTGGTGTGTTTACCACAAATGACAGCATCAACATTCATATTCTAGATAGGCAGACCAAATACCCTCCAGTGGTGGAAAAGGCCTTATTTTTATAACTGCTGCTGTGAGGGACACAGTCTGCCAGAACACTTGAAAGAAAAGTGATAGGTGATAACAGGAGAAGAAAGGAGGAGCGTGTCAGTTGCGGGTTTTTTTCTCATGTTGTTCCTTTCCCGCTGATTTTGTGTCTGAACAATTTTAACTTATTTCTCTTTAATGTTTGTATGGTTTTTAAGAACTGCTAAGAATAATTTTCTCTGTAGCTGGTGGTGACTTTTTATGGTGTCTTATTTCAGATGAGTTGAGGACCATGAACATTTCTGCTTACAGTTTCTTTTATGCCTGGCTTAACTTAATTAGGATCATATTATACAAAAATCAATTGATCTTTCTAAGGGAGGTCTTTGAAAGTCCTACATGAACAAGGGTCTTAGGCTCAGGCACAGATGTTAGGCATAAAACTAGTATTCATATCTTTTTCTTACCTTAAGCAGACGTTTTGTGATTTTATTATTTGTGTCAAAGTTGAAGGGGAGTTGTAGATGCAATTCTACAAAGGGAGTCTTGTGGGTCAATGCATCTGTCGGTTTTGAAAGACAAAAACGTCTTTTGGTGCAGGTACAAGAATTCATGACTTAATATTTGGATTTGGAGTGCAGGGATAATTGTGCAGGACTGGTGTGGTTTTGCACATCATAGTAGATGTGGCAGGGAGAGTTTAATGGAATAGTTTGTTCAGTGGCAGCTGTAGTGATTTTTAGCTGGTGAAGATATTAAGAATAATTTTTAGTAGGTTTTGTGTGTTTACCTGCACACTTGTATGTATAGATGTGTAATGGGGAAAAATTAAAGAGTACGGTATCATAGAAAACAGGAATGGTGTAGATTTGTTATTTTTATTGGAAAAGATAATGCCAACAAGACTAAAGCATTTAGCTACTATACCCCGAAAATATCAAAAAATGTTAATGATTTTGTAAAGGACCTTGTAACTTTGTCCTGTGCCTCTGCTCTGCTCAGCCCCATCTGCTGCACGCTCATTTCTATGAGCCTGAGTAGTCAGAGAAATTATCACTGAGGGCTACTATAGTAAGACATTTTAATGTACTTTGAAAATGCAAGCTGTAAATGAAGGGGCTGACCAAGACCAACCACCAAAAAAGCACTTTTCGGTTGGCTATTGCACCAGTTGGATATGGCAACACGTAGGAGATAAATGAAAGTAATCATGATCATTAGCCTTCAATAGCATTTTCATGGAAACTCCATCCCTGGAGGTGTTCAAGGCCAGGTTGGACAAAGCCTTGGGTGACGTGGTTTGGTGTGAGGTGTCCCTGCCCATGGCAGGAGGGTTAGAACTAGATGATCTTATGGGCCTTTCCAACCCTAACTATTCAATGATTCTATGATTCTATAAAACTGGCATATAGGACAAAATTACAATGTCCCTTTCAAGATCATGTTTATTTTTTTTCTTTTTCCACCTTATAACAATTAAACATTTTGACCCTATCAATATTACCTTGGACATGAATAAGCTATACAGGTTTTGTTTTGTATGATTTGTTCTCTTAGACCTCTATGGCACTGTGCTGTTACTGGATGTCACTATTAAGACATAACCTCAAAGGATGAGGCCTATTAAACTCTCTTGAGACTGAGCCCCACTATCTTCAGGTAAGAGTTCTGCCTGATTATATGCGGCTGCAATATCTGCTCTTCTCTGATTCATAGGCTTCATTAGCAAGGACTTAACCATCCCAGTCCTGAGAGGAAATGCTTCAGTAGGATGCATGATTGAGGAAAAGAACCTGAAAGGTGAGAACAGTTTTAGGGTAGCAAACTTACTTTTAAACTCGGGCTTTGAGCAATTATTATTGCCCAAGAACAGCTGGAAAATGTAAAACTGTTATGATGAAATTTAAGAGTAGTTTTGCTTTGTAACTTTCCTAAACTAAATCAAAGAAAAGAAAGAACCTGAGCTTTTTTTCTCCTTGATCTAATGAAATAAATCTCAATTTTGTTCATCAAAGCTATGCAGCTGTGCTCTCTATACCTGGTCTATTCCACTACTTTGCAATCTCATTCTATTCTCAGCTACTGAAAGGTGGCTACTGAAGCATGTTGGTACCATCTGTGCTTTCAGAAAATAAACTCTTTGTTAATAAAAGTAATTTTTATTTTGCAGACAATGGAAGTATTATTTTTCCATTCCACATATAACCTTCTCTTAGAATTCCCCTTACCTCAAAAATATCTAGAAAAGAGGTTCCCTATTTCAGACTCATAATGGTTAAGAGTTTTTTTTTGCCCGTTTTGTAACTGCCTCTGACTTGATGTATGAATTTTTTATAAGTCTGTTTTATAATATATTTGGTATTTAGCAAATTTGGAAAAAGCTGGATTAATAGAACCTTGAGACACAGCACTGCATTATTTAGTCTTTGCAAATGAGTAGTGTTGTAGTTGTACAGAAATTATTATTCCATGAATT
Organism: Psilopsiagon aymara; assembly: GCA_024733675.1. Classification (NCBI taxonomy): domain Eukaryota; kingdom Metazoa; phylum Chordata; class Aves; order Psittaciformes; family Psittacidae; genus Psilopsiagon; species Psilopsiagon aymara. Next base: position 10,606 of record JANRGW010018561.1, on the reverse strand, counting down.
ACAGCACCCTGAGCCCAGCAATATGATAGAAGCAGTGAGTGTGAAATGATAATTTTGTGTGGATTCTGCTGTGGAACAGGGTTTAAGAAAGTTTTCTGAAGTTCAGATATCTTAGATATTGACACATTAAATTATCTATATGTGTAATCTAGGAAAGATCACAGTCTTTTAGTAAATCTCTCTGTAGTAGTTTGAAAAATGTACTTTAAACTATGAATGGAATTATACAACCAACTCTGGAAGTTTTCTATCAACTACCAAAGTTGAGCAAATAATTCAGCTACCTCAGTCTTCCTGGTATTAGCTAAATTTGCTTGAAAGATTGATTGCAAGCAATTTGATCTTATCAGCTAGTTGCTAAGTTCTGTCACATATTTCTTTAAAAGTTTCTAGCAAAATTTATTGCATTGTGAAACTGCATTTCACAATGCAATTGCTCAAAACAGTAAATAATTGTGTTATAGTGGTTATTTTAAGCATCATCTCTTTCTTTAAATTATCAAAGCACTTATTTCACGTAGGCACTTCACTCTTCATAAACAGTATAACCTTTTATTTGTTTCCAGTAGAATCAGAAGATTCATTGAAATAAAAATCACAGTTGCAACTTCATTGTTGGAGAGGCAGAATGATGAACAGATGGCAGAAATAAACAAGCTCTTGGTAGAAGCCTCTTTGTGCGTTTGGGAAGATTATGTTAACATGAATCCCAATTTTTATTTTTTTTTTGTCTCCTCTTGTTTTAAGCTCTGGTTTTTGTTCCTTGTCATAGGATTTGAATTCAGAACAGTCTCATATTCAGTTTGAAAGATGAAGTTCAGCAGATTGTATATAAATATTCAGAAATTATTTGGAAAGTAAGTGCATTCTCAAATGGTAGTGTTACTATAGTTACTGATAATCCCTGCACTTAAGTGATAATATGGAGAATCATCCAGACAGTAAGGAGAATTCTCTTCGGGTTGTTATAATTATCACATAAGTAGTTTTAAGTGAAACAATACTTACTTTATGTTTATTAATTGAATTGAGGTTTTATTTCCAGATTTCCAGTGGTCTCCAGATTATCCTTTTTTTTTTTCTTCACAAGAGTTCATTTACAACACTTTTCAAAACAGAGTTCCTTTTCAGTACAATACAGGTGAAAGGAAAATTAAAGGTTCTCAATTCTATTTTTCTAAAACTCTGTAAATTCCATGTTCTAAAACATTAATATAGCCTCTATCTTGTCTCAGCCATAAGAAACCAATTATCACTATATTTTACTATAATACCATTGCAACACTAAGTCCTGTTATCTAGCAGAAATCTTTCTGCTTTAGTATAAAAAATACTATCCACACACTTATAGCGAAAGTAAGAGATAAAGTGGTAGAAAAAAACTGGAATCACAAGTGAGGTAAATTACAAAATCAGAATTTCAGGGTAAAGAATTTTAATTTTGGACATTCCCAAATGTATTTCTTTTTCTGACTTACAGTAGTGAAGTAGATTTAGTCTAGTTTTGCACTTAGGTAATTTAAGCAGCTTTGAATGTCATATATATTCATTCAGTAAGCAAACCTAAGTGTATTTGACCATATCCATGCAAATATTTTCTACTATATTTTTTAAGAGCACACCATATTTCTGAGATGTAAGACTTCTTCTCCGAGAGCTCTACAATACATGAACACTTAACTGTTGCTTTTGCAAAATCTTATTTTCTCCAGAATTATTTCGTTTTGATACATTGAACATTTATTCGGTGTGTTGTAATGGGAGCATAAAAGTCAGAGTTGAGCCTTCTAGGAGGTAAAGGGAAGTGTTGCAATGCTGAGTCTAAGTTTCATGTCTGTTTACCACTTGCCTCAGCAGGGCTGGATGAATGTATCTTTGCATTAGTTCAGAGAAGTTCTTCAGTTTCTGTGGCTTTTTTGCTGGGCTGAGACTTTCTGACAGATCCAATCCTGTACAGGATAGTGGAAGTTCATCTATATTCAACTATGCTTTTTGCTATGATCCTACATCATAAATCAATACATCTCAAAAAAAAAAAAAAAAGTGATTAATTTAGAAATGTGAAATGATTGAAGTAGAACTTCTTGGGAAGATCTTATTTCAAAATTTGCAATCTTTCAAAATTCTGTAACCTTTCATATTTATTCAGCTTTCAGTCTCCAAGTCTGCTAGGAAAGAAATGAATTTTCATCTTTGCATCATTCCTGAGTTCATGCTACAGATGAAAGTAAATTACCTTACCACATTTTCATGCAAATAAGTGATGAAAAAGAATGAAAATATCCTACTTGCAGTGACAAATTTGGAACAATATGAAATCCTCATTTACTAAAGACTCCTATGAGGAACAGTGAATGTCTTTCATGAAGCCTAAACCCGTCATCCCTTGGTATTCAACCTTTAGTTTCTGTCTCTGCAACTTTCTTGGCAGAGAAAGAACCTGCTTGAATGGGTACCATAAAGACATGACTGTCATGGTTTAAGCTCAGTTAGCTACACAGCCCCTCTCTCCCTCCACCCTTTCCTCACCTCCTCTCCCGGAGGGAAGGTGAGGAGAATCAAAAGAACGTAACTCCCATGGGCTGAGATAAGAACAGTCCCAGTAACTAAGGTATAACACAAACTACTACTGCTCCCACAATAATAATAATGAAAATAACAAGGGAACAGAATACAACCGCTCACCACCCACTGACTGATACCCAGCCTGATCTGAGCAGTGGTCTAGCCCTTCCAGGTAACTGCCCCCAGTTTATATAGTGGGCATGATGTACTGTGATGTAGAATACCTCTTTGGTTAGCTTGGGCCAGTTGTCCTGTCTCTGCTTTCTCCCAGCTTCCTCTCCTCCCTGACAGAGCATGAGACTCAGAAAGTCCTTGGTCAGAGTAAACATTAAGGACCAGCAACTAAAAGCACTGGTGTTATCAGCGCTGCTCCCAGGCCGAAAGTCAAAAATACTGCTCTGCACCAGCTACTAAGAAGGAGAAAAAATGACTGCTACTGCTGAACCCAGGTCAATAACAATATTAATATTGTACTGTATCATGTTTTATTTTGCTGGTTTTGAAGACAGTAGCACAAATGAGAAAATGAGACAAAAAGCATGCTCTTCCGTTAGACGCCTAATCAATATTTTTGCATCTGTGAGACAGTGAAAACAAATGAATAATATTTTTCACATAATCAATTTTATTTTAATTAAGCTGGAATCGGTTGAACGGTTTTGCCTCTCAGAAATTTGCTGCTGCTGCTATCAGTGATGCAAATTTTACATATTTTACTCTTCTGATTCATTTTTACTTGGGCAGCACTACATTAAATTCAGCAGATGTCTAACTGAGGAAAAATTGACAATACATATGGTAAAATTTCAGGATTTAGTCCAGCAGGGCTATGCCACAGGTATTGAAGCACTCCATGTAATAACAAGCATGTTGACATTTATGGACATTTTTATCCCAAGGCACTTAGAAACAAATCTGTCCAATGCATCTTCAGACCTGTCTGTATCTTTAGTGGGCTGATCCAATTTCTCTCTCAATTTTTTTCCTCTTCAGGTAAGGAATGTGACTTAGATGTCTGATATGAAGTCCTAGTTCAAATGAATCTAGACCTTAGAATTCTGAGATTCCAGCCAAGAAGTCCTTTTTAATGTTATTCCTATTCTAACAGTGACAGTTACAGGCCACTTAGGTCACATTGGGTTTAGGCAAGGAGCAGTTGTTATGGAAAATAATAATAATATAGCACTTAAATTGTCTGTAAGATTTATCTTGCAGATTTCCCTGTGTTTTCATCCACCCCATGGATATAGAATTTTCCTCAGAGTTCGGAAAAAAGAAACACAAATTCTGAGATGCAGAGAACAAAATGCAGCCAACTGGCCGCCTTGATACTCTGTTCAGCAACATTTTGTTAGAATAGTCAGAAAATACTTGAACAGTGCTACTGTTTGTGTAGAGCAAACTTATGATAGGTTTAAAAGTAAGTTAAAATCTGTATATTCATTGTGACCAGTCCATGTTTTGTCTGTGCCTGCTGCCCTTTTGCATTATTTATCCATCTGCATTCATGATATTTTTTTGGCAAAAATTTTCATAAGCCATAATATCCAAATCTTAAATCAGAAAAATGTGGGATATAATTAACACATTTATTTCTCCAGGGAGTAGAATTAGTACCACACAACTTTGTCTGATCACAAATCCATAGCTGCCAAGCATGATTTTTTTTTTGTACTCTGTTCATTACAAGTGTTAAAAATAATTGAATACAAAACTTTAAGTGATTAAATTGATAGTAAATAGTTCAACTAGAACATAAAATGTTTTCCAGTTGACTTTTTCTTCTGAATCAACAAGTTTTTATCAATAATTTGGAAGGAAAGTTGGAGCCTTAAATGTCCTAGAGATCCATTGAGCTTGTTCATGCATAGAACAGGATAGAGATCTGATGAACTTTCGGTGAAGAACATGAGGAGTTATGAAACAGAAATTGAAGGACCTTGTTTATTAACATAGCTGTTTGATATTGATTTGATCTAGCACAATTGTGTCATGACACTACTTGCTATCCATAAATGTTTCTTTAGGGTTTAGGTTTTTGTTTGGGCTTATTTTGTTGGGTTTTTTTTCCTTACAGAAAGAGTCAAATGAAAGTTAATAGGAAAATAATTTTATACTCTACTTTTCTGCTTGTCCTGTAGCACACGATTATTTTGCATAAATGGTTCTCTGGCTCTATAAATGTTCTTTACTGTTGCTTGGGATATTGCAATAATAGCATTTTAAAGTGTGTGTATATATGTACATATATATATATATATAAATGTATACAATTATCAGGGCCACCTCCATGTACCACTTCTATGATGCTTGTTTTTCAAAGCTGAATAACACTTCACATGGAATATTTGTAATCTATATATGAACAGCAACAGTAGAGGTAGCTTTGTCAAAATACTCCCTATATGGTAATATTTTGTTTGTTTGTTTGTTTTCTACTGTAAATAATATCTTTACAGAAGGCAAGTATATTGTCAAGAACAGTTACATTTTTCAGTTTCACCCATTTTCTGAATCTCACAGTTATTTTTTCTGCTATTTGTTGATATCATTTGAATCTGTGAGACTTGATGCCCACCCTTTCCCAGATTACATACATAGACTTTTTCTTTGCTTTCTACATTATATGTTCTTTCAAGTTCTTCTATGACTTTTTTAATGCTTTTTATTGTTTTCTAATTATTTTCTTTAGTTTAGGGATGAAATTAATTATAGAGTTGCAGAAATATCAGTGCTATGTTTTCATAGTTTTACCTTGGGGGAATGGAGTTCTAATTTGGAACGGTTAGATTTATTTGAGTATTTGAGTATTAGGGTTTTTTAGACCTTCAGAACGCTTAAGACTGATAGTTTTCAAAAATACAGGTACGAAAAGAGCTTCATACATTCTACTCTTGTTTTGTATGCTTTCCTATTCTTGTTTCAAAATTACGAGTAAAGTACATAGATTAATGACTAGTGACAATGCTTCTTTATTCTAATAATTACATTATTCCAATGTAAACAAGTTAGCCTTTAGATATGTGATGGATGTGGATCTACAGGCATGCAGAAACACTGGGTTCTTATGAAGGTGAACAAGAATGCTCTAAAGTATTCTTGTATTAATCTTAAAAAATGCATACCATTGCTTTTATTTAAACAGTATTTTTCTTTTAATTCATACAAAACTATTAAGAGTAAGCATTTCTTAGAATCTATGCAGAAACTAAATGCAATAGTCCTTGCAAACAATGCTGTATTTTTGTAGGATTTTCATTTTCATCTGCAGCAATACTATTGGTTAACTTCATCTGAGTAGCAAATAAACTATCCATGTGTAATGGTCTGTCATTTCGGACTCTCAGAGGACAAACGCTGTACTCAAGCTTTGAAAAATCTTATGGTTAGAAACAACATGATTTAAACCATTTTTTCTCGTATTACAGCTGCTTCTCTGTTATGAGAAACAGAATGACTGTGTGGTGACTGTTCTCAGCAGTAGAACACAAGAGCAGAGCAAATCCAGGCTTAAAAGCTTAAAAAGTATAAGCCATGCATGTATTTCTAAATTTAAGCACACAGTATGAAGACACTACCAATCAAAAACGCTGTGGTGAAATAGTGCTGGTTTTAGCCTGTATACGTTGACAAGTGATTTTGCCTTTTGGCTTATCTTGAATAAACTTACTTCCAAAGGAGACATGAATGTTCCAAGAATATAATTGACTGGAAGGAGGACTATGGAATTTCAGACAGCCAATTAAATGTTTAAGGAAAATAAATCAGAGACACAAGCTAATATTTTCAGTTGCAAACTAAAAATTTTGTGGCTTTTTCTTATCAGCAACATATCTCTCAACCTCCTATTTAACAAATCCATTGAATATTCATCTGAAAATCTGACACTTTACAGATGTTCGCTTTTTTTAGCATGTCAAATTTCTCTGAAGCAGTGTTGCACTTTACATGAGCTCCTGCTAAGGGAATCAGGAGTGTGCCATTAGGCAGTTGAACACCTGAGCAACTTGTGAAGTACTTATAAGATTTTTCTCGGTGTAAGCTGACTTAATAACTGATCTGAAGTAGAACTAATCTCTAGTAGAACTGTCATAAAGTCCAGGTAGTATTTTTAACTCTATGGACCTGCTCCAATGGACCTTGAATGCATTGCATTTTCCAACAGATTTTGTACCTGAATCTTTTTCGCGCACATAATACTGTAAATAAGATCTATATAGTGAGAAATTTCTCCTGGTTTATATAGCCTCCCTTAAAAGGTGTTCATCATTATGTTCATTACTCAATAGACGAAGGTGGAAAACAGACAGGTTAATCAACTAGTGGTACTCCACAAACAGAATTATGGACTCGCAGGGTGCAATAAAAATTGGGTTTTATTTTCACTCTGATCACATGCTCGGGCTTGAATACTGCACTCTGGAGTTGCAGAATAATATTATTACTATCTGGAAGGGAATGCTATTAATGTGAAGGAAAGCAGCAGTGCTTTATGGTTATCTATACATAGATATTTAACATCTATATTTTATCTTCATCTGGTTATTTAAAGGGCTGTGATTATCATTCTGTTTGTAAAGTTATATGGCTACATGAACCATTAAAAGTAAGTTATGAGCAGTTTTTGTCAGTGCTTTAAGTAAGGATGACCTTCAAGAAGTTGCTCTAGATTTAGACAAATTGAGAATGTGCAGCCCAGTATCCTTTTTTTTAACAGTCAACAGTGAATGTCCACAGAGGAATCATCAACAGTGAATGCCCATAGAGGAATCTAAATCTAAGAGCAGGTCAAGTATATAGGAGTACTTCTCCAGAACCCACTTACAGATTGCAGCAATTTATGGCTACAGGCTTCTGGTGCTAAAGTCTATCTTTGTGTTTTACAGTATTTATTTGGTATATATATATATATGTATAAATATACCCTTATTAAATTTCTGCTATTGCCTTTCTATATAATACTGATTACGCAAACATGACTATATAACAAAACAGCTTGAATATCTGTTTATTCAATAAGTTTAATTTTTCTGTTAGTGCTCTGTAGGCTAGTGCTGCAGCCTACTGTATTTCTGACTCATTTCTGTCTACAACTGATTTTATTGCCACTGCTTTCTACAGTTAATCAACCTTTTAGTTAATTTCTATTTTACTTTCCTTCTTGGTTGAAATATCTGCTTGAAATGATCCTCTGTACAAATGATTAAATTAACTGTTCCTCTATAATAGCTTTATTAGGTAGAAGTCTTGAAAATTTCTACCATTCTGGCCATTAAAGAAACGTACCAAATCCTAGATTGAAGTTTCATTCCCTTTCAATTTGGGTGCGTGAAAATAAATAAATAAATAAAGTTTTCAAGTAGAGCAGAAGTTTGGTTTATAAATGTGCTCTGCTAAAGGAAAGATATTAGAGGAAAATTAGGATGGTCTTTATTACTGTAACATTTCTCTAATCTTTTTTTTTATGTGCAACTGAAAAATGCCTAAGACAATTTTTTCCATTTAAAAGTCCAATGAGTAAACTGCACTGAAAAGGTTAGCTCCACTTTTCTCTAAAACTTCTACATATAATGAATGTCTTCTTAAAATTGACCATAAAGGTGGTAGGACATAAATAACAGAGGTTGGAAGAATGCTTGGGCTATTACACGTTGATTGTGTAAATCTGTGTTGGGCTGTCATTGTCTATTTGTAGTCATCTTGATTAAAAATAGAGTAACTGATGAAGTTGGTGTACATGGATAAACAATCCTTTCACATCAAGCCCCTAGTTATGTAATGAACAGGAAGCTTACACAACCAAGTGAAAAAAATACCATTCTTCACTATTTCAGTGTTAAAAGATATTTCCCTGCATTTTCCCCTGCATTAAAAAGAAAAAAAAGAAAAAAAAAAAGCTTTTTTAAAAGAGAAAAAAGTGAAAATGCTATCATGAGCAAATAATAATTGTTCTAGATGAAGGTGATTGATTGTTTTGGAACATCTGATACAGGTCTGTAGTCCCAAGCTCAGAAAAATAAAAAACATGCAAAATGGAATCCACCTTTATATTGTCATTATGTTATTTTAGATGATCTATTTTAGGTTAAAAAAAAACAAACAACCAGCACCAGTAAAATAAGCAGGAGGAATATTCCTGCTCTCCCATCCATCTTCTTGTCAGTACCTTTGCATCACAAAAATAAAGGGGACAACTTAGGTCTCTTGCATAAGAAAGAGGAGGAAATTATATGAATTTGTTCTTTTAATCTTAAGGTTCAAGTGAACCTTGAAAGTTGAAGATTGCAGTTATCTGCTCATTTTGCTTATCTGAAACTGACAGGTTTTGCCCTGCCCAAATTGCCACTCCTTCCTTCAAGAGCAGTCGTTACTGATTTCAGTGTAACAAAGCTTTCTATACTCACCTGTCTTCTACAGAGAGGGAAAGATTAAAAAAAGAGGTTTAGACCATCTCTCAACCAGAGCTGTATTAATTACAACATTTTGAGAAGAAGGAATAAAAGCTGTTTGCTAAATTCATAATATGTCTCAGATATATGTGCATAAAGATTCATCTAAGAATATTTTTTGCCCTTCTCTGATGGAACATTGTGTTCCCTTACTAACTCAAATGTGAACTGCCTCTTTTTAACACAGAATGATAAACCACAGTATGGATATGTGCTCTCTATTTATATCCTTCATGTCATTCATCTGTTGATCAGGATAAATTCTATCACCCATAAAGTCTGTCTGTTCATTTTATCAGATACTCTTGCAACCAAAGAAAAAGACATAAGGAATTGGGTTAGATTTTTCTATTGGTCATTCTCAATATGGTATGATAAGCCAAATACTATTTTCATGAAAGCTCATTTTGATTATATGAACAGAATAGCAATACTATCCGAACAATCTTTTGCATTTGAGCAACAAAATTAACTGACACATCAGCTGGAAAGACAGTGATAGAAATCCCTTTTCCAAGTGGTGGTTAATGTCCACAATATAGTCATAAATATGCAGTAATGAACTGGAAATATATCCCATCCCCAGTGACTGCACATAGTTATAGTAGTTGCTTAGTAGTAGTCTGAGCAGTAGTTGGAGAGACAATATAAGTGATAGTAAAGTCTAGTAACAGCATAAAACCACCAGCAGTTTGGAAAAAGCCTGTTCAGTGACTTGTACACTCACACTTGCAGCCTCATACACTAAATGCAAATTCTCTGCTTATACAGAAGGTGTTCTTGCCATGTTGTTCTCATTAATCTATTTCTATACATTCAATTCTGTCAGTCTTGGGTGATATTTACAGAGCTCTATTAACTTCAGACGTATTTTTTTTAACTCATTCAGATAGGAAAGCAACAGAACTGTCATTTGCATGTACTATTGTGGAAATCTTACTTAATGTGTATCTGTGTCTTCAGGCATTTAAATATCTTGATTTAATCAGCTGTGAAATGCTCATTTAAGGCTTAAGTTGCCTGTAGTCCAGCTATATACTGCATAGATGTACAAAACTATAGTGATACCCTTAACTTCTATAGACAAATGATTGCCCTTTAAGCCTTGTAGCAATATATATGAGATTAAGGTATCTGTTTCAGAACAATGAATAGTAAACAGCACGCCAGCTCTTCATGGGCACATAAAACAAGGTACATCTAAATATTTTATGTAAGTTACCCAGAGCTTCTTTGCTGATGTTACAGTAAAATTCAAGGGTCTTGCTTCTACATCTGGTAGAGGACTTTCTGATGAAATATTTTTTGCTGGGATTAGTGTATAAAGACCTGAACTTTTCATGAGAAGTAGTCAATTTTGATAAAACTTCTAATAGGATGAGTAAATTTCAGGTAAAGCAGAGACATAATTATAACAATAATTATATTAGGAGAAAATGAACAGAGCAATATAAAATTCAGCAAATTTAGTCTTCAGGGGGTTGGGTTAAAATTGGGTTTGCATTTGATCCTCACTTATTTGCTCTTACCAATACAATTTTGCCAGTTTCAGTTCTGGGGAACAACTAAACCCAAACCAAATCAAAGGAAAA
>JANRGW010018560.1:0-25346 GCA_024733675.1 Psilopsiagon aymara | reverse complement strand
GCCCATGGCAGGGGGTTTGGAACTAGATGATCTTAAGGTCCTTTCCAACCCTAACTATTCTATGATTCTATGATTCTGTATCCCCTTGAAGGACAAAAGCAAGGAATTGGTTCAAAAAAGTAGATTTGATATTTGCCCTTGTTTTGCCAGGAGGGATTTCCAGTCTTTTGCTTGAGCTTAGACACACAAAATCTCCATGCATGCAGCCACCCTTTTCCCCTAATTGGGCAAAACAGACACTGAATATGTTCTCCTCTTTATCCGTTGTTCTTCCAAGATCTGACAACAAACTAGTTGATGAAAGAAAAAAAAAATATCATAGTGTCATAGGCTGGCCTGCTTCATATCTGTCCAGTAGAAGCATGAAAATTGGCAACACTGTTCTTAGACAGTTATGGATCACTACCACATGCATTATAAAAGAAAGAGGTGCAGCTTTCATCTCCAAACATTCTGTGGTAGATCTGAACAAGCTATTTCAGATTTCAGGTTGTTTTTTTCTTGCAGTATGCCAGCAGGATGAGTAGAACCAACTTCAGGACAGCAAAGGGCTGGCAATCATTTGCTCTGCTTGTTCAGGGAGAGCAGACAAGTTATATAGATCCTTGTTACTTGGGCCCTGCTGTAGGGGCCTCCAGGTGGATGAAGAGTATCACAAGATATCACTTTTTTTTTTTACCTCGTATCACCCCACAGGCACAGTCTGCAGAGGCAGACTTCTTTCTATGCAAAGAGGTGCTCTTAACCCTGAGCCTTTCTGGCTCAAACTCTCTATGAAGCCTATATTAAGAAAAGCTTCTTTTTCGAACCTGAACTAGAGCTTGTGTGTTGGTGTTGACTGTTGATTTTGTCGAAAGCTTTTCCTTTTGGCTTTCCCTTGTAGCATCAGCTGCATTATCACTACTGTCAAAAAGCCTGTAAAGGCAGTCTCCTTTCTCCACCATGGTGTAGTGCGGCCTTGAGTCTTAGTTCCAGTGATAGCACTGATTAGTTCCACTTTCATCCTCTCACCGTTTTTACAAGTTTAGCTAAAATAATGGACTTAAGGTTGTTGTAGTCTAATATCTAGCATAAAACTGGTCACTCACCTGAAGAAACATTGCATAATCAATGCTATACCTGCTGACGATTGAAGTCATATATGTTTCTTACAAATTGGACTTGCAGAAATGATCATCGATATATGTGATAGACGTCATAAGCCATAAGAATGTCCTGAGTTTTATTTCTCTTGCTAGTAATATAAAAATACAAATCTTGAGATTTTCTCTTGCAAGTGCAGAAAAATCTTTGATATAAAGTTTACCTCTATTTTATACCATACTTATGGTACTTGGTTTAATTTTAACAATGTGTGCACTTGTTAAATACAAAGAAACCATGAAAGGGGTACTGTTTCTCAGTGATTACAAAAACTGGTGAAGTTCTGTACTCATTCTTGGCACTAAAATAGAGCTAAATGGAATATAATTTGTCACACACTAAGTATTTTAAAATATTATTTATATTTATATACTATTTCATGTGTCTTAATCACAGATAAAGAGATAAAGCAATCTGTCACCAATCAGTAATAGGCAACAAGACAGCTCAAATCTGTCTGAAAGCAATGGAAAAACAAGTTTGAGTATCACCTTCCCAGCTCTTTTGGCATGAAATACCGATCACTGGAGGTTGCATTCAGGGTGGCACTAGCCATTTGGTATTTAGAAGATTTTCAGATTCTGCAGGAACTGGTGCTGGTGATCCAGTTGGAGACAGCTGCAAAAGTCAACATCTTTTAGATCTAATATACAGCAGAGGTTCTCGGCATTACGGATCACATATCTGGAAAAAAACCTCCAACAAAACCAAACCTAAACCAACAACACATCAAGTAATTGCATCTGTGTTCTTAAATTGTTCTTAATTTAAAAACATATTACAGTGACCTTTAGAATGTCTAATGGGCAGCGCATTTTAGCTTTTTGAATATTTAAGCTACCTTCCAAATTATATCTCATTTCTTTATTTCTGTCTTAGCCTGCACATTATACTGCACCATAGAGCCATAGAATCCTAGAACAGTTAGGGTTGGAAAGGACCTTAAGATCATCAAGTTCCAGTGATCAAATGGATTAAAAAAAACCCAACAGCCTCATAAGGTAAATTCCAGATCCCATTACTGCACTATCTTTTAAATCTCAACTATAGCAATAATTTTTTGCTGTTTCTCTTGAACTGCTGTGTTGGCCCATTTTGCTTGTCTGATTCTTTAAAAAGCTACTGCAGTACACCAAAAAGATCATTGCACTTCATCTATGATCAGAATTATCCTGCAGGATACAAGTTTATAAGCTTGGGAAATTTGGCTAGGTTTTGAGATGAATTTCTGTAAAAAGCTCTTAATGAATGCAGAAGATTACACATACTTGAATTATTTAGTTTGTGGTAAAGAGTCTTCTATTTAAAAAAACCTGCATATCTTGTCTTCTGAAAGCTTCTCAAAACATCAGTTTATTTCTGTTCCAATTTTCTTTTATGTTCTGACTCCAGATTCTCTTATTAGTTTGGAAGGACTGGTGGTTTTTTCAGTTGATGGGACTAATATTAAGGTGCTACTTTAAACCACTGTTTTGATTTCACTCTAAAATTCAATATATCATGACTCAGTGCTGTGACCACTACAAAATACAAAGCCCAGTATGTCAGCTATTCTTTGAAATATTTTTGTTTCTATTACAGCCACTGATGCTTTTGAAACTTTGCTGATAGTTGGGGTCTCTGGTCTATTGACCTTGGCATGTTTTATTCTGCGATATAAGCATTTTCAGCTCAGGTGTGCAGGGCTCTCTAACTAGATGATGCTAATTGGTAATCTGCACACAGGTACCTTGCAATGTAAAATGAAAACGACCCCATGAATTTCCTTTCCTTTCATTGGAAATGTCAAGGGGTTAGCACTGATTTCAGTCCTAAATCTTTCTGTCATCTTTTTCTCTTGCCTTCTGCCTTCTCTGCACACCAGCTCTGTGAATAGTTAATCAGCAGATTACAACACTTATTTTGTAAATTCTCAGAATTTCACATCTCTTTGTAGACAATTTTTATCTCATATTTATATCTCTGAAACATTCCACAAGGGTGGAGGAGATTACTTGAAAAGTAAACTACTGCAGAGATGAAGACAAATGGCTTGTAATTTGTTAAGTGCAAGGAATATGAGAAGGTTGAATATACGTGAAAAGGAAGAAAAAGATAATTACTGTGTGATGGTATAGCAATGAAGATAATTTAATTTGTGAGATGAGTACAGTCAGTGGGAGACATTTCCTTCCAGCTATGCATAGACAATGGCCTAGTTGGAAATAAATTGTGTAAGAAATCTGAGTTGAAGCTAATATCAAGTTTGACCTCTATTCCTGAGGCGCTCTGAAGTGTTTCAAGTCATGGGGAGCAGAGTTTCAAGCTGAGGCTCTAAGCAACCTGATATGTGAAATTGCTGCAAAATAGGCAAGAATGCTGGAGCTCATCCACCAAACCAGCAATTGTTCCTAAGGCTGCTGACTTGCCAGCTTGCAGGTGTTCTTATAAATGAGGCTGCCAGGCCACAGATTATAGCAAAATAAGCATTCTCATTGACTTCAGGACAGCTCACTGGGGTTATGTTTCAGCACTTAGACACAAGGAGCTTTGAATGGGCAAATTATCACATCTGAAAGAGAAAGTCATCTGAAAGTCATGTTGTGCCATCCTGCTGTTTTTTGAAAAGTACAGTTAACCTTTAAGCAAAAATAATCATCTGGACATAACACACAGAGATTTTTTAAAGTGGATTTCAGTAATGATATCCCATAGGGTATTGTCTTCTGCCATATCAGTAGATGCTAGACAGTGGTCATTCTACTCTGATACGGACCTCTCAAGCCTAGATAAAGAGCAGGAAAATTTGTACTTGAATTGAAGGAGACTGTCCTTTCAAGAGACTGGCATGCTATGATGACAACATTTACAACTGCCGTATGTCTAATTAGTGTCTTAAACATTACATTAGAAAAGCCAAAAAAGCTTTTTTCTTAAAGGCATACTCAATTTATATTTTCCTATTACTGTGTTCACTAGCAGAAACTGAAACAAAAAAAAGTAGTTAGCTTTAGCCTTCTTAATAAAGGTGTGTACTGTGCTCCTTTTAACTATGCAGAACATAGGTGAATAATTCTCCTCTTAATAGATTAAAAACTAAACAAATCTCTCAAAAACTCTCAAAGGTTTTCAAATCAATCATTTGTAACAAAGTGTAAATCTGCATTACAACTGATCATGACATGCAGTAATGGTATCAAGACTGCTTCAAAAGGCATGTGTTAGAAAGTACAATTCAACCTACTGCAAGTGAAACAGAAACATCACATTATCTCTGAGACTTTTTAGTAAGCCAATGCTTACGGTTGAATGTAAAGCATATCTTTCAGAGCTAAAGCCCTAAGTCTGGTTAGATGTTGGTATGACAGCAAATTGCAGTTGTTACACAGTGATACTAGCCTATATGCCATTTTAGCTTACGGTTTTGACTCTAGTGAGGACTCTCTACCACTGTGTATATGTTCACCTTTAATTTTGTAATATATGGAGTGACGATAAGAAAAAATTCCTAACTTCAGGCACTAACAAGATTTACTCATCACTGAGAACTTAAAATAGCTTCCGAATATGAAGTTTTAATAGCCTTTTTAATGGCTATTAAAAATAGCCTTTTTTTCCTTCTGGAAACCTAAAGAACCTTATTTAATTTTGATCAATATATTCTTCTCAAATATATTACTCTGGTAATATAAACAGTTTCTGCCCCTCAGGCACTGTAATTTATACACAATAGATGGTCTTCTTAACACAAACAAGTAAATCATGTAACATACTTAAATAATAAAAATTATATTATGTTATATTACTTATGGCAGGACAGAGCAAGATGGTTTAAAACTGAAAGAGGATATATATAGATTAGACATTAAGAAGAAATTCTTCACTATGGGGGTGGTGAGACACTGCCACAGGTTGCCCAGAGAAGCTGTCACTGCCCCATCCCTGGCAGGGCTCAAGGCCAGGCTTCATGAGGTTCTGAGCAATCTGGTCTAGTGCAAGGTATCTCTGCCCATAGCAGGGGGATTGGAACTGGATGAGCTTTACAGTCCCTTCCCACCCAAACAATTCTGTGATTCTATGATATTAGTGTTGTGTTGGTTTTGGCTGAGATACAGTATGAGACAATGGTGTTAATTTGTGCTGAAAACAGTTGATAATGTAGGGATGTTTCTGTTATTGCTGAGCACTGCTTACACAGAGACCTTTCCACTTCTCACACCACCCCACCAGTAAGTAAGCTGGGAGTGCACAAAGAGTTGGGAGGGGAAAGAACGGAATCTTACTGACAGTCAAAGTCCCTTCAGGAGTAAATCTGCTTCAGCATGGCCTTACCCATGGCTGCAGTCCCTCCCTGAATGAACCTGCTCTGTCATGGGTTTATCCATAGGAACATTCTTTTGTTGTACTTCAGCACAACCTCATGCACAGCCACTGATGCCTCTAGGTGTATGTTCTCCAGTGTGGACTTAATCTTGGGCCACAGTCTCTTCACAGGTAGCCCTGCTATGGCACAGACATAATGACAGCCACAGAGAGTTTGAGGTGTCCTAATCATGTGGACTCACCCACAGGTCCTATCCCTCTGACTCAGGTTCACACTGGAGTCCTGGCCTGTCCAGTACAGCCGCACAGAAACAGCAATGATGCCCTGGTAATCTGCCAGTTAGGTGTATGGCCATTGCTGTTTCCAAAATGTTCCCAGGCAGAGAACAATAAGAGGATAAGCAATACAGCAAAGAGCAAAAGCAAAAAGCAGCCACTAATGACCACTATGATTGCAACTCTAACATACATAAGATAAGCAAGCCCAATGGCAAGCACAGGAGCCTGTCAGTTAAAAGCTGAACAGGAGTAACAACTATATATTCAATCTAGCTCATTTCAGTCAAACCTGTTGTCCCTTGAACCCTTTGTGGCCTAGCTGGGTGCCAAAAAGGACTGTTATGGTTTCACCCCAGCCAGCAACTAAGCCCCAGATAGCTCACTCCTCCCCAGTGGGATGGGGAAGAGAATCAGAAGGATCTCAGTGACCAAGGAATAGTTACTCAGGAAGATATAACAATATCACTCCAAACATCCTCTCTTCCTTTTTCTTCTTTCCCCAGCTTTATATGCTGATCGTGATGCCATATGGTGTGGGATATCCTTCTGGTCAGCTGGGGTCAGCTGTCTTGGTTATGTCCCCTCCCAACTTCCCCTGCACGCCCAGCCTCTTTGCTGGTGAGAGGAGCAGAAAGGGCCTGTGTAAGCATTGCTCAGCAATAACTAAAACATCCCTGTATTATCAACACTGTTTGCAGCACAAATCCAAAACATAGTCCATTCCAGCTACTATGAAGAAAGTTAACTCTTATCCCAGCCAAAACCAGCATAAGTGTTTTAATTCTACATTGTCCTCTTTTTCACCTTCTTTCACTTGTTATATATTGCAAAGTGTTGAAGTAAGTTTGATATTTCAAATATCATCTGTTCCCACCTGCAATTAGCACTTAAAAGCTTAACATCAATTTTCATTCAAATATGCCGCCTCTGTAGTCATGGTAACCTCTTCGTCAGCTTTATCTTCCAGCTTTAGAAGGTACTGGTCTGGTACTTAGATGTTGTCATTCAGGATTTTTCATTTGGCTCCCTTCTCCTTCCCTCTCCTTGTGCACAAAAGACACTTCTGTGCTTGCTTTTACCAAGTCGAGGGTCCACAACAGCAAGAGAAGAGCCAAAATCAAAATACTGCAAAAAACCAAATAAAAATAACAGCCCTACCTCATGGAGCTTCCTGGAAATAGGAAGTGGTGAAAAGTGGCTTATGATTTCAGAGGTCTCATCACACATGGTGCAGTAAACTAGATATCAGCTATTAAAAACTACATATTCAGCACATGTAAAAATGAAAGCCTAGTCATATACACAAATGTGTAGGCGCAGAACCCAAGTACTTCACACATTCTTTTCTGTCTTCACTTAAGAGGAGAAACATTGAACCAGCTGTAAGCCAAAGACTGTTTCATTCAAATAATCTCATTATTCTGTATTCAACCAAGACATGTTCTGCCATTTAATCTTGTAAGGAAAATATGGAATTTATTTTATTGTTATCCTCCTTATACTAATTTAACTCTGTGGGGTTTTGTTCAGTCATCATTATTATGCAGCATCTATGTGAGAACAGGTCAGCTGACTCAAAACACTTAAGTTATTGGTAGAGATATTAATCTGTGAGCCACATCATTCCTTTTAAGATTTTATTGTCCTTGGATTGCAATCATGCTTATTGTTGGGAGAAAAAGGGTTACAAGCACAGAGAAACAGTTGGATATTACAATTTAGATACATGGACTTTTGGTTAGTAGATAATGTAATTACAGGGAATATAATAACATAATTATAAGGGATTTTCTACATATTCTCCCCATGGTCATTTGCAAAACTGACCTGCTTCCACTTTTGTTTCAGAAACTGATAGAAGTTGGGATACTATACATATATGCAGCCTGCCTATGCTCATTTGTGAAGCTGTGAAAACATCTTTTAGGTATCTTTCAAGTGGCTACTTCTCACAGGCTGCAAGCCAAGGATATAGGAGCTACAAGAAGCCATGAAAGCATGTTTACATTTAATCCTTCTCATCAACGTATAGCAAGTACAGTTTTGATGTTTGAGATGTCGTCACTTCATCTGTGTCTTGTGTACATGCATACAGGCAGTAGATTTGCATTTTAACTAATTCTTTCTTACAGGGTGACTCTAGAAGGACGGGTAAGACAATCTCCACATGTCTCATTGCATCATCCTGAGCCTGAACAATGCAAGTCTGGATAATCAGCAGGCACCCTCTATCAGCTGTCAGGCACTAATGAAAACCTCCCAGTGTGTAATGTGAAATAAATGTAAGCCACCTGTGCAAATTCTGGCTTTGAAAGGCATTTTGTATGCGTGAGTCAACCATGGCTCTCACAGGAAATTCCTGAAATTTTGGAAATATCTTCTGAAACTTTTCTGTCTCTTGCATGTCCACATAGTCTCTAAGTTGCCTATTATATTTTGGTGTACCTACTTTTGCCATCTCATAACTCTTTAAAAGACTTGCAGGTTTCCAATCAGCACCTGAGCCATTTGGCTTGCCTTGGTGCGGCTTGCCACATGATAAATCATAAAGTCATCAAATTCTTTGGTTTGTAACGAACTTTAAAGCTCATCTAGTTCCAACCTCTCTGCCATAGAAAGGACACCCTCCACTAGACCATGTTGCTCAAAGCCCTGTACAACTTGGCCTTGAACCCTGCCAGGGATGAGGCAGCCACTAGTCAGAGTTCAAAATGAAGACAGTAAAAGCTGCAAAAATCAAAGTTATTCTTTGGCCCAAAATAAAAAGTTTATTCTTTGCTCTCAAAGAGGCTGAGAGTTCACTGTTCACAGTAAAATTTTCAGAATATGAAAACATGAAAACAGAGCAGTGCTAGTGAGCTGCTTACCAAACCCCCGACAGATCTCACCTATTGCCTGGTCCTGTCCTCCCCATCCAACCTATCTGAATCTCCCTGCTCTCACCTGTGCTCTGCATTTTTCAAGGATTTCTACATGGAGATCTTTCCCAGGTGCCTGGATGCAGCAAGGGTCTTCCTGGGGTGTTGACTCGCCTACATGAGATTACTTCAGTTTATCAATGGATTGCCATGTGCCTTTTTCTAACAATGGCATAGAGTAGGATTCCAAGTTTTATTTCAGAAGAGCAGCACCTGTATACTCCAGTGGATCTACAGCATGTAACACCAGGAATTAGCTGCAGTGTAACAGTTTCAACTCACAGCCCAAAAAGCCATCCATAATCCGTATGCTGGGCTGCATCAGAAGAAGCATGACCACAGGTGAGCCTCCCCCTCTACTCTGCTCTTGTGAGACCCCACATGAAGTACTGTGTGCAGTACTTAATGTTGGTGTCCCCAACATAAGAAGGTGCCCTGGGCACAGCTGCAACAGGGTTTTTTTCCCCTTAGTAGCTGCTGCAGTGCTGTGTTTTAGCTTTAGTCCAAGAGCAATGCTGGTAACATACTGATGTTTTAGTTGTTGCTAAGTAGTGCTTACCCTGATCAAGGACTTTTCAGTCTTTTATTCTCTGCCAGTGTGGAGGGGCACAAGAAGCCAGGAGGAAGCAGAGACAGGACACCTGACCTAAACTAATCAAAGGGGTATTCCACACCACAGCATGTCACGTCCAGTATATAAACTGGGAGGAATTGCCTGGAAGCCCAGATCACTGCTCTGGTAGGGCTGGGTATCAGTCGGCGGGGGGTGAGCAGTTGTATTGTGCATCACTTGTGTTTATTCTTTGATAT
Source organism: Psilopsiagon aymara (assembly GCA_024733675.1). Lineage (NCBI taxonomy): Eukaryota > Metazoa > Chordata > Aves > Psittaciformes > Psittacidae > Psilopsiagon > Psilopsiagon aymara. The sequence continues at coordinate 15,894 of JANRGW010018560.1, read as the reverse complement.
TTTTTCCCCTTTCCCTGTTTAATTTTATATTCTCTCTCCCTGCTATTTCCCTTAGCATTATTATTACTGGTGGTAGCAGTAGTCATTTTGTGTTATATTGTAGTTATTGGACTGTTCTTATTTCAGCCTGCAGGGTTTGCATTCTTTCAATTCTCCTTCCCATCCCTCCAGGAGTGGGGGGAGGAAGAAAGGAGTGGTAAGCAGCTGTGTGGTTCTGCATTACCAGCTGGGATTAAACCATGACAGAAAGACATGGAGCTGTTGGAGCAAGTCCAGAGGAGGCCACAAGGATGACTGGGGGCTTGGGCACCTCTTCTATGAAGACATGCTGAGGAAGTTGGGGTTGTTCAGCCTGCAGAAGAGAAGGCTGTGTGGAGACCACTAAGTAGCCTCCAGTATCTGAAGGGGGCCTACAAGGATGCTGGGAATGGACTCTTCGTTAGGGACTGTGGTGATAGGATAAGAGGTGACAGTTTTAAACTTACAGGGGAAGTTCAGGTTGGATATAAGGAAGAAGTTCTCTACTGTCAGGATGGTGAGGCACTGGAACAGGTTGCCCAAAGAAGTGGTAAATGCTCCATCCCTGACGGTGTTCAAGGCCAGGTTGGACAGAGCCTTGGTTGACATGGTTTAGTGTGAGATGCCCCTGCCCATGGCAGAGGGGTTGGAACTAGATGATCTTAAGGTCCTTTCCAACCCTAACAATTCTATGATGCTATGATTGTATTTGAATCTTGAAGCAGTTACTTAATGAAACACAATTTGTTGGATGAATAGACGGAGACCAAGAGAAAAAGGGACAGTTACAGCTAAGATCTTCCCCTATTCTCTAGGGTGTTCAGTGCATATTTATTGTTCTCTGTGACAACTCCAAGATGCAGTTTGGAGACATTTCTGTTCATGAGTAAACAAATGATAATTTTGATTTCCTGAGTAAATTAATGATGACCTTATAGCAGACATGTCACCTTACAATCAAACCCTAAATGTGATGTCCTTAGCTTTCATTTACTAATTTTACTTCAGAAAACACTTGGAATCAAGGATATCTTGATCAGAAGAACTCTTCTCTTCAAAATTACTCCACTCATTGATACTGATTGTCTTTGCTAAATTTCACCCTGGTTAATCAGCTAATCCAAGCTAAAGGGGAGAGGAAAACAAACCCACAAATCAACAACAAAAAAACCTCAAACCACAATAAATCCTTGTCACCCCCGTTCCACCACTGGCCAAGCAGCCCGTGTGAACGCGGATGGATAGAGGTACGGATTGAGGAGCGACTGGGCGCTGCCCCGCTCACGGGCATCCCGGCGCAGGGCAGGGGCGGGCCGGCGCCTGCCCCTCCTGCACGGGGCGGGACGGGGCGGACCTCAGCCGCCGCCCGCCGCAGACGGGCCGTGGTTGCTGGTGCCAGTTCACGTGCCCCTGTCGAGCGCTCGCGGGCCGGTGCGCAGCGCAACGCACCTCCGGGTAAGCGCAGCCGGTCTGCACGGGCGGGGTCTGGGCTGCGACGGTGCGGGGTCTCCCCTCCTCCTCTGCCCGCCCCCATGGGTGGTACCCGGCTGCGGAGGGGTGCCCTGTGCTCCGAGACGGCAGGATAGTCGTTCCGCGGCGTTCCGCGGTTGGAGCTGCGCGACTCTTCGGGGGTGGACTCACTCCCCTTTCGCAGAGGGAAAAAAAGTTTGTGCAGCGGGGCGCGGCGCGGTGCAAACTTGGGCTGAGTTAGCTGAGGCCCTGCCGTATCTCCGCTGGGGGACGGGCAGGATGGGGCTGCGGGGCGAGGGATGAGGAGCGCTGCGCGCCTGCCGGGGATGGATCCGAGGCGGGCGGAAGGGCAGGGAGGGGAGACAGGAGGATGGGTGCCGGGAGCGGTCTGGCTGGGCGCCGCGCTGAGAGTTTTTGGTCAGAGGACATCCCGGGCGCTTTTCACCGTTCCCATTCAGGAGATTCATAACGGCGATGGGGTGATTGGCGCATCCGCCGTAAATCGCCCAGAGCAGCGGTAGCGCCGTTCCACTGCCTTTCCTGCTTAGTGTTTGTAAGACAGTTCGGTGGGCAGTAACTCCGAGACGGAAAATAAAATATCTGCTGTGGTGCAGTGTCTTGCAGATGGAGTGTAAATCTGTGACATCTTCTTAGTGCAGAAGATGTTTGTAAAAATCAGGAGGAACTGCACATAACTTAATAACTTTGATGTAAATAACTGCAGGGCTTATTTGTAATTCTGTATTTTATAATGCAAAATCAATATTCTACTGATAAATAGATTGTTCAGTGTTCAGCCAGTACAACAAATGACTCGAAGTGGTGTAACAAAGTATTTTTTGACTCCAATAGCAAGGACTACTAGTTTTATTTCGAAAATACTTTATTTTTCCTGTCACAGAAAATGTAACTTATAGTGAATTTCTACATTATATATGTTCTTCAAAATCAGTAACCAGAGCACCTCTTACTATATAGCAGGTTTTTTCCTGATCTAAAAGTTCTATTGGTCTAATATGCTCTGCTCTGGCATACATGAAAGTTTTCCTCACATAGATTAATTTTGCACCATTTTATTTGTTTTAGGATAAACTCTTGTGTAAATTTAAACTATCTTCTTAAGAATCTGTAAGAGAAATGCTTTTAAAAGATATTCACCACATAGGTATTCTTAATAACTTTCTGCGTTTGTAACAGAATGTGTGACATAAACCAAAACCAGAGGTCTTAGCTAGTTCAAGCTAGTATCCTAGGTCTGACTAGAAGCAAACTCAGTTCTCTGTACGTAAACTTCAGTCCATTTTGCAGAGGAATTAAATAAACTATGGATGTATTAGATCTTCATTTCAAACCTATTCCAACTGCATAGTTGGCATAATGTTTTACCTACGTATCTATAGGCTTGTCCTGTGAGTGCATAGCATTTCAATTAGTACCTCCTCAACTGCCTGAAGATCTGATGAGATACATGTTAGCACTTTGATTGCTTTTTCATACATTATTGCCCCTGCATTTGAGATTTGGAAATTACATGGTCATGATAAAAAGTAATTAGAGAAGGTGAAAATCTTTGGTGTATCAATTAAAATAGTAGTGTTTTCATTTTTATTCAACATTTGGGGACAACTTTTACTTTCCACTAGAATTTTTTGAGGAGAACGGTGGCTCAGAGGCATATGAGAGGCATAAAATGATCTGACTATTGATAGACTGTTATTTGCAGGGTTACTGCTGAAACAAACATCTTGTTGCTGTGTCTGATGGGATGTGACAGGGGGGTTTGTTACAGTTGGTAATATTCTGCTTTAAAGTCTAAATTTAACCCAGCCTGTAAAATGTTTTTCAGACGCTTCTGATCGCACGCTGTTTCACTAATATTAATAATATCTGTTTGTCCTTTTAAGACGAATGAAGAAATTGCTTCCTATGAAGAGTAAAAGTACTTGATTCTGAGAAAACTCTTAAAGCACTTCTAACTTCAAAGCTGGAGAAAAGCATGAGGGAACAATCCGTCTGACTCAGTATCTTGCACAGAACACAATGGCTCTTCAAAAGAAAACTGTTGCTGGTGTCTTGTTGGAGTGGTGTTCGGAGGAACCGCTGCTCGGTTGCAGACAGCACCAGAATGTTAGGAAAAAACTGAGACCAATACGAATTATAGGTCTTCTTGTTAGTATAGTGGCCATGAGCACTTTCTCTCTTTCAATTAGTGCCTTTTTCAAGATGGAACCCCAGAGCATGGCATTGGCCAGCAGCCTGGACAGCCAAAAGCTAGTGCATGGGCACCAAAGAACTCTGTTGGATTTTGCAGAACAGAATGAAAACAGCAGTCCAGACCCATCCACTGCTATGAAATACGAAGCTGAACATGACAATGCAACAGATGGTCATGCCAAGGGAGAGTACCCCAAGGACCTTTTCTCTCTTGAGGAGAGAAGGAAGGGAGCAGTGATTCTCCATGTAATTGGAATGATTTACATGTTTATAGCCTTAGCCATAGTCTGCGATGAGTTCTTTGTTCCTTCCTTGACTGTCATCACGGAAAAACTGACTATATCTGATGATGTGGCAGGGGCAACCTTCATGGCTGCTGGTGGGTCAGCTCCAGAACTATTCACTTCTTTAATAGGAGTGTTTATATCGCACAGCAATGTTGGCATTGGCACAATAGTGGGATCTGCTGTGTTCAATATTCTGTTTGTTATTGGGATGTGTGCTTTATTTTCTAGGGAGATCTTGAACCTTACTTGGTGGCCACTCTTTCGAGATGTGTCCTTTTACATCATTGACTTGATCTTGCTAATCATCTTTTTTCTGGATAACTTGATCATGTGGTGGGAAAGCTTAATACTCCTGACAGCATATTTTTGTTATGTGACTTTCATGAAGTTCAACGTTCAAGTGGAAGAATGGGTGAAGAAGTTTTTAAACAGGAACAAGGTTGAGAAGGTAACAGCAGCAGATGCTGAAGGAAAGGTTGGTCAATTTTTAATTAGCATGTATGCAATAATGTCGTTACAAGTGCTGTGTCCTTCTGTATCATACAGATCCCAATATAGCAGAGTAAGCAATATTCAACAGTTCTGTGTTTTTCTAAAAGGATCTTTATGTGTAATCTGTTTGATAGGATTGAAAACGTAAAACATGAGGCAGCCTTCTAGTACATCAATACCTTTTAACTCCAGAGCGATCCTAATCACACAGAAATCAAGAAAAAATGCCAGGAAAAAGACATAAACCTTTACTCAGCATTTTGTCATATTGGTGCGGTCTGAGGTGTAGCTACTATTTTTCTCTATGCTTTTGGATTAAGCAGTAACAGTATTTAGGGAGGATTGTGACAAAATTTGGCTTTTTTAAGATTTGCAATGCACTTTCTTCCTCAAAAAAGTGAATCACTCAGTACACTAAGGCTTTTTATACATATGTTTTATCTACTGATGCTGATACATGGTTTTAATTTCCAATTGTAGTTAATGGCAATTACATGAAAAACTGTCTGGAAAAGCAGTAGCTGCAAGAGCAAAAGGCGGAGGTCCTCTGTTTAGGCTGGGGGATTAGCAAACTGATTTTTTGCCTAATATAAGTAGGGAGGGGAATTTATGCACAGAGGGCTCAGTGGGCCTTCAGCAGTTAATTACAATCTTTTAAACATCTCTTTTCTTAAAGCAAGGGACTTACTAAGGTGAACTCATAAATGCTGATGTATATAGCAGTATGTTAACTGGAAACTTGATACTGAAATTGAAATGTCTGGGTTTATATGGCAATTGGGTTATTCATCAGGTAAGGTTTTATTACCCACTAGTTATTCAGAGTATCAGGGAACTGTTTACTCTTTTGTTTCTTTAACTGCCCTGTATGAGTAGTTCAGAAGACTCAATCCACCAATAGATCTGTACAGGCATATAAATAGAAGGATAGAGAGATGGAGGGGGGTACCAGCTTGTGACTTACAGAAAACTGGTTATTCTGCTTATATTCCTAACTTTGAAGAGAGAAAGTGATATTTTAGCAGTATGGGCAGGTGCTTCCAGTTTTAGGACAAGCCACAAAAAGTCCACCAAAAGTCAACCCAGAAAATTCTCAATTTTTTAAGTTGTCTGACCAGGCTTAGCACCTATACATTTACTTGTAATTTTGTACTTTCCTTTTTGTTCTGTTCCTTTTCCAGAATCAGCACACTTAGCTTCATTTTTCACAAAATGCGTGTTTGTTGATTTTTTTGTTTACTTTTTTCTTTTTTAAGAAAATCTAAAGAACATCAACTCCAATAGAGTATTTCCTCTAATTAATGAAAGGCTTCTTTAGCTACATTAGTTGTTTTCTAAATAATGTTGATTTTTAAATAATTCTAAATAATTTCACAGTGCACTGTAAGCACCTTGAGAATTTGTGCTAAACGTGTGTAATTATAGAGACTATTTTGTATAAAGGAACTGTTTAATGTGCCTTCATCTGCCCATAACCTGGACATGAAGGAGGTCTGAATCTATAACTTAATGTAGTTGTCTTAAACAACACTCCATGTGAAAAGCAACTGTTTGGGTTGTCAAGACTATAGGGTGGAGTAGAGTACCCATGAACCATGGTAAGCATTCAGTTATTCTCTACTGGATAGAAGAATAAATCATTTGCAAGTCATATTGAACAGAATAAATGTTTAAAGTACTTTAGATGGACTTGATTTTTAAAAAGATACCTTTAGGAGCACTCACTTAGTGTTTGATATATTTCTTTTGCTTAGAGCTTAGACATATTATAGGCTCACAGAGTTCAGATGGAGATGAAAAACGAAAAAAAATGTCTGGAAAAGCAGTGACTACAAGGGCAAAAAACCCACAAGCTTTGCATCACATGTTTTATTAAGATATTTTCCCTGAATTAACTTAATTAAAATAATAAGGGTTTTGTAAAACATTGATGGGTAGAGGGGGATGAAAGAGATGCTCTAATTTTGCTACAACTTAGCTAATATGCACTTTCTGCTTACTGGGGAAGTAGCTTCTGAAAGTAGCAAACCAAGTATTTCCTTTATAAAACATAATGTAAAGACATATTTTTTGAATATTCATCTAACACTTTGAAATTATAACTCATAACTCATAAAATCTAGCAACTTTGCTGTTCCATTCAGCACTGTTTAGCAGGGTGAATGAACTTATTTTGTGATAGCAAGGATGTCACAGATCATGTTCTTTGGAAAGAATCACTGAATTTTTGTATTCATTTATTGTTATTAGAGAACTGCTTTGTTTCTTTTTAAAGAAAGGAAAAAGAAAAAAGAAAAAAAAAAAAGAAAAATAAGAACTGTGACATTTAATCCCAGGCCTGATAGAAATGCCCAGGAATTCAGCTTGAAAGGTTTTGCCTATAACGAAGGATAAAATGTTATTGTAGTCTGAGAACTAGTGCCTTGTCCGAGTACTAGTGTCTAGTAGTGATTGCAATGCACATGGTTGCTTATTTCCTACCCAGTAAGAATTGTAAGTATTGTGGAAGTGATACACTTGGCTTTTGGTGGCAAATGTTTCTTCACTTTTACAGTGTTAGCTGTTAGCCTAGATTACTTCCAGTGTGTTATGTCAATGCAAAATCAGATTGTATACAATCAAATTGGTATATCAAATTCAGACTTTGCAATCCCAGTTATTTCTAATGAAAATTTCTTCACTTTTTTTTTTTTTCTGCACTGCGCCAGTGAATTGCTAAAGACAGACAGGTCTCTGAAACTGATGAGATGGAGTTAAAAGTTCTAATATCTTTCTTTGCTTGTCTCATTCTCTTGTTCTCTCTCTCTTTTGTTCTCTATTTCTTTGAAAGACCTTTATTACAGGAGTATATACAAAATTCCTTCTTTCCTTCAACCAGCAATTCTCCTACCTATCTGTTGTTGATTCTGTTGTTGCCAAACTGGCAAGTGTTCTGTTAGAAAACGTGCCTGCTGAATTTATCTTTAAGACTTTGTGTTGTAATCTGAAAGCAGCTCAACAAAGTTGAGAGGTCTAAATAAGGAATCATAAAGCTGGGTAGTTGAAGGGTTAGGTGGCTTATTAGCAAACAAGTATCAACGTAAAAAATCTCATCAAATGCAAAACCTCTTGAGATGCTAAAATGTATTTTAACGTTAATTTCAGTACTTTTATTGTTAGTCATCTTGAAATGTTGAAGAAGGCTTTACATTCTTAAGGACAGTATTTCCCATGAGAAAAAGGTCTTAGATACAAAATTATTTTTCTGTTTAGCTGTCATTTTCTCTAGATATATTAATTGGGTTGCTAGAATGCATGTGTATTTCTAGATGTCTTGTAGATTCCTGTCTGTCTTCCCTGTTTATAAAACTGTATCACTTTTTTTTTTTGGTACTAGAAAACTGAATATTCAAACTTACCTACTTTTTTTCTTTCTGATCTCACTTTCTTTGGCCTGTCAGTTACTTTTAAAAATGTGACTGCAGACAAAGTACTTGATGTGAATTTAATTGTGCTTCATATTTGCCTTCAGAAGCTTTCAAACAAATACAGTCTGGTTTCTTAAAGGGTACAGGTTGAGAAAATCTGATTACTTGAATTTTGGCAACAATTTGATGACAGAGATGAGAACAGACTACAAGGTTTCTACATTTAATGTTCGTGGGGTGCATTGTTTGAATTGTGGATAGCCTCATGCCCTGTCTCACCCTTACGGAAGCCTGATACTCATAAGCACCAGAGATCTCTGAGGCAAGGATCTAAAAAAGGGGGAAAGGTGAAAAAGCAAGGCAGTATGAAAAGACAGAATAAAAAAACAGATGGCAAAGTTCCACAGTGTAGGGTGGCATGTGGCATGTGCATTCCAAGACTGGTCCCTGACAAGTGGCATTGAACCCTGTGGGCTGCCCTGAATGGGCTCTCTAGTAGATAATGTGATCCTACCACCTCCGAAAGTCCCTTCAAGCCTGATTTACTCTCTGGCATGATTTTTAGGTTTTATGCAGTTATCCTGCAAAGAACAGATGATTTTTTAGGACTGGGAAGGAAGCTGACGTTATTTCTACATCTTCCTCAGCTGAGTGAAGATGTTTAAAAACAGAGGCTTGAAATTCAGTATAATGGACAAGAAGACAACAGTGGAAAAAGCTGAATATACAAAATTTTTAAAAATAAGACTTTTTTGACCTTCTGCTAAGGTTTCAGTCTCTTTTTCAAAGTCTGTACTGGTAAAGGCATGTTGACTATATTAGATCATGGTAACAAATCATGGGAAATTACATTTCAGTTTTCAAGTACTTTTCTTCTTCAATGTAGCATGGAGTTCACTGTAGAAATACTTGAATCTGATCACTCAGTAAATAACTCAAAACAGTTCTGTTTGGCAACTGGGAGAACAGAATGTGGGTGGCACAGGGATATTGTGCTGTGACATCTGTTTCACTGACAGCACCATTTTAGATAAATAGCTTATGGTATATACAAGACAGTTACAGTTTTTCTACATTTACAGAGAGCTGCATTTGGAAAATGAGCTATTTTTACCAGCAACACATAGTTTGATATTATTTTATTGCCAATTTTGTTGTGTTAAGAAACTTGAATAGCTTGTGTGTGATCTTTAAAGATCTATAGTGATCTCAGGTGTTGCCTTACTGTATTTAATGGTGGTATTTGCATTTTAAAGGAAAAGTTTTAAAAGGTATCTTTAGGTACTTCTCTAATTGGTTGCTGTATTAGCAGTGCAACTAATGTATGATCTATGTGTTGTTTAAGGAAGAACATTAATTACCTGCCTGCATGCAGAAAAAAGTAGAATGTGCAAAAGGTCCACGTCTGTAGTTGCTTGGAACTCCTCTACAGTTCTTCGCCAGGGTTTCTAAATGTTGAATCCACAAACTCAGTAAAGGTAACTGAATCTGAGAATAGCTCTTCTCTTACCACCACATTTTAAAGCAGTGTTTCATACTTACAGGGAGATTGGAGTTTTGTTTCACAAGCATTTCACAGTGGGCCTACTTGTACAAATGTGTGTGCATGTAGAGCTGTGAGTATCTGGATCTTGCATTCTTTTGTATTCAAGATGGTTACATTGTTTTAAGTACTTTTGGAAAATGAGCATCATCACTGTCCTTGTACCATGTTTTGTTTTGTTAAAAGCCTGGATTTCAGTTATCATGGAATCACAGAATTGTAGAATAGTTAGGGTTGGAAAGGACTTAAGATCATCAAGTTCCAAACCCCCTGCCCTATGTTTTATCTGCTTTTATTATCTCAAAAACTTTCAAGATACTTCTGTGTTAACTTAGTCCAGTTGCAGTGGCTGTTAATTTGCCTTGGATATTTAGCATTGTTTCAATTTAGGGCTATTACTGGCATACCCAAAGCCTGATACTTCATACATGCGAACATTAGTACAGTAAAATGGGTACTATTCTGTTTATTTTAGTGCTACTCGATAATTTTCTGACTACAAAGCAATGATTATAGTGGTTTTCACCACTGTATTCTCTTGGTTTTGTGACTGCATACCCTGGTAATTAACAGAAAGTGACAGCGTGGAAATGCAATATAGATTAAATGCTCCTAAATCAAGGCCATCCACTAACATTCATTAGGCAATCCTTGTTAATTGTGCTGGAAAAAGGAAGGGCAAAACTGTGCCACCTTGAATTAGCAGCAAGGAGACAACATATCCATCAATATATTTAAAAATAAAAAGCATATGTAATTAAAAAGAAGTCAGAAGTCAGTTTTCTTAGAGGCTGCAGAAAACCAGCTGTGTTGTCTAATGTTCACCATCCTGTACTTCAGAACTCCAGACATGGTTAAATTCATTGTGCTAAAAGCTGTACAAAGAAAGGAATATGCAGTCCCAAATTCTGGAGGCTTTATAAGTTTTTTTCTCTTTCTGACGTCTCAGTCTTGGATACTTTGGTCCAGATCCTCAACAGGATGTGGGCGCTACAGGAGACAGTAGGTAGAATTTCAATCACCAAATCAGCATACCAGACCTCAAAATTTCTGTCTGCCTGGGGGCACTTGAACTGTGAGGTAGCTTCACTTTTGAGCACTGAACATCTTCAGATGCTGTAGTTTCACTTCTGGGTTTGATGAGAAATGTCACACCCAGCTGGCAGCATGGCACTTCTTTTCCATCTAATCTACATTCCTCTACATTTTTCCCCAGGCTAGTTCTCCGGGTTTACCTCCTGGATTAATAAACAAAATCTTGTGGCTTTTACAACTTTTTCAGATTCAGGTGGTGAGAGTGTCAAAAATTTTACGCAATTATATAAATATCTTCCATATTCATTGCTCACTTTGTGAGGCCCATCTCATGTGGCAAGGCACAACTGACTCCCCTATTTCTTCTGCTCTTGTGTTAAGAGGCAACACTGAACCCTCCACATTGTGTTTTTAAAGAGCAGGTGTAGGTAGCTGTCTTTCTGAACTGTGGGATGTGGGTGGTGCAAGCTGCCCTTGGCAGTGCTTGTTCCAGTGTTATTTTGGTGCCACAGTACAGAGATGTTTCGGGCACTACTGACATAAGGGTGGCCTTGGCCTTTCTGAGTGGTGCAACTCCATAGGCAGGTTGCACTACACTGCCAGGGTCACATGACAGAAAAACAGGTTTGATGAAGTGCTTCTGCTTCTTTAATGATTTGAGGTTTTGTTGGTTTTATTAGTGGGAATAAGTTTTCCACTGCCAATTGTAGAGGTGAGAAAACAGCCACTTTTGGCTCCTTTCTTTTGAAATTGTTTCTAAGAATTCAGCCATCTTGATTTTGTAACTGAAGAATTAGATTATAAACAATTTCAATTTGTTACTGCATAATGAGTAGATGGTGCGTTCATACTGAAGAAAGTCCTATAACAAAAGCAGTGTAGAAGTTTGCACAGTGTAATGGCTGGAAAAGTTCATTTAGTGTTTGTTCAGACAGGCTTTTTAACCATAGAAGTCAGAAACCTGTGCTTTTGAAAGGACTTTTGAAAGCTTTTGAAAGGACTAATCTTAAGTGCACAGTCTGGGTTCTTATTCTCTGTCACTTGTGGGTGGACATTTATATGTCTTGCAAAAATGGTGTAAGGCAGTGTGGGATTTGGACATTTATTAACCTTTTACCTCTTAGGTACAGAGAACAAACATACAAAACTAGTGAGTGCTTTCTGGTAAATAGCAATCAATACAGTACCAGTATTTCATAATTAGAATAGCTTCCATTGGCCCTTTCAACCAAAATTCAAAGTCTCGTTTTAGTCAGGAAAGCAAAGAAATATGGAGACAAAGAACATCTGAAAGCTTACACTTTGAAAGATCTATGTGGGATGAATGAGTATTAAAAGTATTTTATACACAAGATATAGAACAGGTGGGAAGATGCATTGCAGATGAGTACAAATAAATACTTGTAATACCTATGACAATTGATTAAGACATCTATTTAGCAACTTTTTTTAATTTATAAAATAAACTTATTATGAAGAATAAGACTTCTTAAGTTCTCCCTAGTCACCTACAATGTTTTGCTTAACCTTCAAACTATGAATTCTTTAGAATAAAGAATGGTATTTCTTTAACTTTAACCTAGATATTTCATTGTATTTCATCCATATTTCATTGTTTTTCAGCCATCTCTTATTTAAATATCACTTTTTATTATTTAACTTAATGGCTGGCAACATTAATCTGTGCAGCAATAAGTGAGCTATTGTCACAAACTAGAGAAACGATACTGTCTTGGCATTGGCAACTCTTTCAGAACCTACAATGACAAGATAGACCAAAATCATGTAATTGTAATAAATGTCATAAATGTCTGTATTATGCACAGATCACTTGTTAATGAATCATAAAATGAGACAGAGGTACTTTAGAAAAATTACTGGCTTTTTAATCTAAACCCCCTCATTAAGTACTTCTCTTGAAAACTACTGTTTTCTGTATCAGTACAAACCAAATACCTCAGTAACACATTTCAAAATTCTGGACTTTGGGCACGTCGATGAGAACTTCTTATAGAATACTCTTGACTCTGTAATGCAGTGTTTTAACACAGGCACAAATGTTTTAACTGTTACTAATTTTCATACCAAAGTACTGAGACAATAATCCGGTCTCCATCACACTAGGTCCTTAAACAACTGTATGAAATCAACAGTTTCTCCCCTCTGTAGCTCATGATAGAAAAAGATAAATGCCATCCATGATACCTGATACAAAGAAAATGATTCATTATTTACATAATTTTATGTATATTGTTACGTGCTTACCCTTCTATATAGTTAGCATATGTCAGTCTTTTCCTCATCATCCAAACTGTCACTGACTTGCTGATTCTCCATTATAGATAAAGGTCTCAGGGGTGATTTAAAGAAATAGTTTATTACCCTATATGATCTTACAATAGATCTTTTCAAGTATCAGTCAATCTAGCAGAAGGCAACATCTGTTGTATAATAGGACCCAAGTCAAAATAGTCATGTTGGTGCTCTTTTTTTGCTTTTGGGGAGAGCAGGCAATTCTGGTGGTTTGTGTTTAGTTTGGTTTTGCTGTAAATTTTTGTGTGTGAAATTCTTGCAGTTGTGGTTGTAAGAGCAAGCAAACTGAAAATCCTAAATTAGAGCAGCCTTAGGGCTTACTTTGGCAAACCAGTTTTATCTGACAAAATATTTTGTGGTACATTACCACGTATTTCATTATTTTGCAGGCAATACCTGTAACTATTTCCTCAAAGTTGGTATTTGCTGTCATAAGTGGTTAGTTGGCTTACATATGTTCTACACGAAAAGAGGAAGTGAAAAAAATGCAGGCTTGGAAAGTCAGCCATTGGCTTGCTGGCAGTAGAATTGAGCCTCAAGGCTTGGGAGGGCAGTAAGTTTTAAGTGTTGATTGTGTGCTTGCTTCTACAGCAGGCGGAGGGTTCAGAGCTCATGTTGCCTCCAAAGTGGCTTTATCTAGTGTTATAACTACTGCTCTGCCTTAGTCAACAGGGGCTCACTTGGGTAATTTTACTGTTTGTTAGGTGCAATTTCATCAGGGTGGTTCAAAGAATAGTTTCACTTCTTGGTTACTCTGTTTTGCACTATTCTATTTCACTGCCCTCTGTATCATTGAAGTTATATTATTTCACATGAATAGCCATAAATAGCAATGATCTTGGATGACTTCTTGTAAGGTGAATGTGTGAGATTAGGCATAAAGGGGTGTGTGCCATGATATTCCCACTGCTATAAAGTGCTACAGGATAAATAGATTGGTGCAAAATAATTTCTTGTTTGAGGAAGATTGAAGATAGAGAGTTTGTACTGTATACTCCACTGACAAATTAATAATAAATTTTCCTCAGGAATTAATCCTGCTTTATCACCTCTTAACTGCTTACTGCTGGGAGTTGAGTCTAAAGTCAGTGGTAATACCAGTGACATTTATTGCATAACCAGCTAGTGTAAACTTTTCACCCTTTCACATTGCTGTAAAACAGCTCGAGCGGATATAGAGCACTAAAGAAAAGGCACATGCGCTGTCACAGGCTGTGTTTGGTGACCTTCAGGACATCATTTGAGACCTGTCCAGTTATGTAGGCTTTTGCCGGAGGGAGAAGTTTGAAGTTTGCAAGGGTTGTAATGCCAGAGATTAAGCACCTCTCTGGGATTAATCAGATGTTAATTTTGTATTTTAAATTGTGGTGCAAGCTTTTATCAAATTACTAATTAAATACTTTTATTGCTTACCAAGCACAATCACTAAGTTATCAATTAGCTGAAACTTACAGCAGTCCTATGTTAGAGTGGAAAAAATGCCTAGATTTTGGAACTCCAGAAATGCGCTGTTCAGGAGTAGTTAGAAATAGTTCATATTATTAAGTTACTTACACATCCTTAAAGCAGTAATCTGAAGTAATTTGAAAGCATCATGCTGCCTAGCAGATATTTTTTGTTTCTGTGTGATTTTATTTTTATTTAAATATTCAAATTTTTCTGCTGTATTCTTAATATTGTATTTATTTGCTACATGTTGTTTTAATTTAGAATGTTTCTGGGTGGAGGTGTAGCATGTTTGAAGGCTTCATCTTGATTGAACTTCTCAATGATGCAGTGATAGTTGTAATGATTTTGAAATTCTCTGGAAAATTTGTGTTAAGATGAAAAACACATAAAATTTGTATTAAGATGAAAAACACGTAAGTTCTCCAGTTCATAAAGAGATTTTGACCCATGTTATCAGGAATTCTTGTTTCTCTCCAGAAGTCACAGACAGGATACCTGAGTCTCCTCTCACTCAAAACCAATGTCAAAATTCCTCCAAAATTTAGTCAGAGAATAACTGTGGTCTGAATTTCAGAGGAATTTTGCGATTGTTTTTTATGTTCAGTTTCTGAGATAAATATCTACTTGCTGGCACTCACAATCAAACCCTACACATTATAATGTAGTGATTTTATAACTTTTCATTGTCTCGCTGTCAGTCTGTACTGGAACCATTTACTATTTGTGTGTGTGTGCATGGTCACACCTATGCATACACAAGCTCACATAATTGTGAATCTCCAAGGTGCCATGCAGGCTGTATAAAAGGTGAATGAGATACAGAGCAGATCCATAGGATGGTAATTTGTATGCTTCCTACATTGTTTCACCTGTCCTCTTGTCTAGTAACCCATTTCTATAAGACTTACTGAGACATTTGAAATTTCTGAGCAGCACATTTCTCATAGGTTTTTTTTGCAGATTCTGTGTTCAGAAACTATGTTTTCTCCTTAAATTTGGACTCCTCCCAAGCAACATATCACTCCTGTCTGAGGCAGAGGGCATGACGTACTGAGCTGTTGACATAAAGAAATACAAACTCTGAGCTGGGTTCAGCAGTAGCAGTCATTTTTCTCCTCAGTAGCTGCTGCCGTGCTGTGTTTTTGACTAGCCTGAGAACGGTGCTGATAACACACCGATGTTTTAGTTGTTACTAAGTATTGCTTTCTTCAGTCAAGGACTTTTCAGTTTCATGCTCTGCCAGTAGGGAGGGGAGCAAGAAGGCAGGAGGAAATAGAGATAGGACACCTGACCCAAACTAGCCAAAGGGGTATTCCATATCACAGGACATCATGCCCAGTGTATAAACTGGGGGGAGTTACCTGGAAGGCCCAGGTGGCTGCTGGGGTCAGGATAGGTATCTGTCGGCAGGTGGTGAGCAATTGCACTGTGCATCGCTGGTGTGTATTGTTTTCTTTTCCTTTTACCCCTTTTTAGTTTTATATTATTTCCCCTTGCTATTTCCCTTATCATTATTATTATTGATGGTAGCAGTAGTGGTTTGTGTTATACCTTAGTTACTTTACTGTTCTTATCTCAAGCTGTGGGAGTTGCATTCTTTCAATTTGTTGTGGTTTAAGCTGTAAAACACGCAGTTTGCTCACTCACTCCCCCCTCTTTCTTCTCC
>JANRGW010018559.1:3713-16195 GCA_024733675.1 Psilopsiagon aymara | reverse complement strand
CAGAAGGGCTAGATCACTGCTTGGTCAGCCTGGGCACCAGTTGATGGGTGATGAACAGTTGTATTCTCTTCCCTTGTTATTTCCCTTATCACTACCATTATTGGTGGTAGTAGTAATGGTTTTGTGTTATACCTCTTTTACTGCATTGTTCTTCTCTCAACCCGTAGGAGTTGCATTCTTTTGATTTTTCTCTAAATCCCTCCGGGAGCAGGGGTGGGAGGGTATAGTGAGCAAGCGGCTGTGTGGTTCTGAGTTCCCAGATGGGCTTAAACCATGAAACTACCTTAACAGCTTGCCATCTTTCTCCAAACTCCCATCTTGTCAGCTTCCCTCTCCTGCTGTTCAGTTCTAACCTGCTTCCCCCAAAATGAAACAGACGCCTATAAATAAGTGAATTGCCAAAATTCTTAGCATGATTATATTTTTTTCTTGTTAAATTCATTTGATCAAGATCTGGTTCTGGAAGTAACTGATTCTGTTAGAAAAAACTGTAAGGTCAAACTACGATGCAACATGCAACAATGAGAAAATAGAGAAGAATATTTAAAAACCCCAATGAAAGAAAACAACCTAACAACAAAAAAACACACATACACACTAACGCCCCCTCCCACCAAACACTAAACCTAAATTCAAGTAAGAGGCAGCACCATGCCAAAGCGCAGTCAAGCTATCCTTTGTTGTACAGGTAGGAAGAATTTCCTCTGAGTGTGTTATCTGGGATGGGAGAATGTTCAAGGAGGAAACAGGACACCAGCCAGCAATTTTTCGTAGCAGTGCAGTGCTGCACTCAGGTCCTTCACTACATGCACAGTGGTTAAGTGATACAGCATGATCTGCATACAAAACTCACTCAGAAATATCATAACCAGACTTAGTCATTGCTAACAGAAGCAACTAAGAAATACTTACAAAGTTAATTACAGCAGAATCTGAAAGGATGTATTTAAGGACTTCTTAATAATTTGCAATTAAAGTATTTAATCATCTATTTTAGTCTATTCTAAGAAATTAAAAATAATGTTTAGTTTTTCAAAATAATGTACACTGTTTTCTGCTTATTACTGGAGAATTCTTAAATATATTTTTTATTTTTATATTATATTATGTATTACATTTTATATATATATTTATTTTTATATATATTTTTATACACACACACACCCTGGAGAATTTTAAGAGATAAATCTTAATCTAATGCTATTTTTAAGTTTCTACCCTGGGATAATCATAGTAATACAAGTAGCTGTTATGGCTGCATAATAGTTCAGAAAAGTCCAGGGATCCTTTCACAGCCAACAAATACATTTAGAAAAAAAAATTTACACAAACAAGGTAAAATATTTTTATATTACTGTGGCTATAATGTCCTTAACTTTTGCCACGGAAATGGTTTCTTCAATATTACCTTCTTGTAAAAAGGGGAAAAAATTCCAACACCTCGATGTTTCCACTATTAAGAAAGTTATATATGAGAAGAACAGGGCAAACAATTGTTTCTAATGAATTTACATTCCCAAGAACTCTGAGTTGATTTCCCTGAAGGCACAAAAGCTAAACGCTGACAGCTGCCATTACTCTTGACTTAGAAAAATTACACAATGTTTATCAACCGTTTTAAAATGACTCCTGTGAAGACTTCAGTTAGTGAACTGTCTGTACATCTGAGGGCTTTTAATACCTGACTCAGCCTCTAAACATGTGATTCTTTACTATTTCCCACCAACCATGTTTTATAAGGAATGGTTCTTAAACAAGTAAAACAAGTCACAATATAAGCTTTGATTTCCACCCAACTAGCATTGTCTTCTCACCCCAAATATGCTGCAGGCAGCCACCAGCCGAAGATGAAATACGTCCAGCTGGATCCAGAGCTATATGCGCACAGACTGGCAAGAGCTGGGCAAATATTTAATGAGAGTATATGGAAACAACTATGAAGAATGAATAAGTGTTTTGAAAAGTAATTCTTAGTACAGCCTTTTCTACCCAATTGAGTAATAACAAGTTTCTGTTGTTTGTGAACAGAAATAACTAGCTATCTTATTAATCAACTATTCACGTAAAAAGCTAAATGGCATACTGAATTATTATTTCAGTTGCAAAGACTTCTTAATGACATTTTAAGTCTACTGAACCACAACAAAGGCTAGCAAGTGCCATAATGGTTTACAAATTCTACACTTAATCTAGTTTTAAAAATACATTTTCCAACAAACGCCAAATACAGTTTACAGGGAAAACCACACTGCTGAAGTTTAGCACAAGCTTAATTCCAAACAAAAATTGCTAAGTTAATTAACTGTACACCTCATCAGCTACCCTTGCAAAGTTTGAAGTTCAAAGCTTATGTACACACTATTCTTAGGCCTGCTGAATCAGGAAAAAAAATCCCAATTACTGATGAGGTAATTTATGGCACTTACAAACTAGCTTGCTATTGAAAAGGAAAACACTTTGAAAAGGGCAAGAAAGAGCAAGACATGAATACAGTAACCACATGTACAAGCAACAATTCAGCACTGTTAACCAGGATATATGTGCCCATACTGATCAGAAGAAAAAAAAAAAAAACCAAAAAACAAAACGCAAAAAAAAAAAAAAAAAAAAAAAAAAAGGAAATGCAACACAAAAAAATTAAAGCATTTTCAGGTACTTAGCCTCTATCACTGAGGTCTCATTCTAAATTTACACAACTTTCTTATCACCTCCCTGAACTCCACATCCTAAATAAAAGCTCCACTTGAGGATATGAAAAAAGCTGAGGCAAAAGAATCACCAATTACCATGTTTAGCTTATCAACCATGCAAAGCTCTTTAGGTTTTGTCTTTCTTCAAGGCAAAAATATCCTCAGTATTAAGCCACCACATGCTGTATCTTCAAAGTGACAAATCTTAAGTTGCTTTCCTTGCCAAAGCTCTTAGACAAAAATAACTCGCAGTTCTGTACAGGGAATTCTCTACTGTGATGGCGTTTCACATCTCTTCACTGTGAAACAACGAAATACCTGTGCAAATCTCTCTGGAAATTCCTCAAAAAATATTACTGTACTTGCCACAGCTTAAAAAGCTACAAACCTACTTGCATGCACTGCCACTTTTCTTAAGTGTGTTACAGATGGAGATCATTATTTTACGATTCTATTATCTTCCTATACATACATTTTCTTCATGTTTTACTTTGTACTGACTTTAGTTATATGGAGGTAAAGTCAGACTGAACTAATAGAAGCAGGACTTTGTACTTGTGCTCACTGCAGGAAAGTATCCCAGGATGTGGGCTAATGGCCGCTACTGATTCTCTTCCAAGTCTGCTCTGAACTGGAGGAAGGTCTCAAAATGCTGACACAAAGCTGCAAACTACTCTGTCTCAATTCAAAAAAAGGCACACGACAAACAGAAAACAGAATTACTGCCTCTTTTGCTGTTTTTAATCTAACAAATTAAGCAGGATACTTTAGCCTTTCATTCAGCACAAACACCTGTTCATTGCAAGAACAGACTAGCAATTCCTGGCCAAATATCAACAAAGCCATAAATATTTCTTTCAGTGGAACACCTTCAACTCATAACATTCCCTACGATTTTAACAAAAACTATTAATTGACTCCAGCAAAAAACCAAACCAAACCCACAACAGAAACTTATAAATACTTAGAATCCAAGACAGAATGCTGTGCTCATGATATGAGCACTTCTTTTATCACATGAATTTCATATTAAATGTGCGTAATGCTGAACAGGTCAGTTCTATTAACCCTTAACATATCTACACAGGTGTATTTTAAACTGATTACAACTCTACAAGTATAAAATAACTAGTGTTTAAAAAGAATTTCCCACTCCAAGTATTTCATCTATTCTCAATTATGTAAAAAAACACACCAAAAAAACTCCCCAAAACCACCACAAAAGAAAAAAAAACACACCCCCCACATACAAAAAACAACCCACCACAAACAGAAACAACAAATAATAACCCACACCACAAAAACAAATGACCAAACCATACTGTGATTAGGTACACTGCAATGTGTATTAAGTTATAAACAACCAAAGTGTTTCTGTAACTTGTTATGCCTTCCCCCCCTTCACTTTGAGATATTTTGTTCAACCTGTATCAGCAAAAAGCTTTTGCAAGTGTAATCACAGTTTTCACAATAACTGTAGGCTAGAATAGTTCTGTTAGCAGATCAAATACAGGCACTCTGTTAGATCATCTTGCTCAACATCCATATATAGTAACAAATCTGTGTAATTTCAACTATAAACTGGAAAGACTGTACTTTTCCTCCACAAACAACTCTCATCTGGACAACTCCAAAGTGGTTTTTATTTTCAGCACTTTTTCTGGTCTTTTTTTATTGAAATCAAGGCTAAAACATTGTCAAACAAACTTTAAAGCAATTATTTTAAAAAATACCAGTAACATATAAAGCTTTAACTTTACTGCAGATACTAGTGTCCCAATCTGGAAGACTGCAACTATAACTGAAGTCAAGAAAGTGGCTGCCTATTATATACCTTATCACCTGCTTTTCTGACATGCTTTTTTTACTTCCAGTAAAATACAAACTTTTCATTTAAATGACAGCTAGGCTGACAGAACTCGAACACAACCTTTCTCAATGTTTTCACTTGTACGGGATCAAACCAAGCTGCAAGTTTCAGGATTCTGACTAAACTAGAAAATATTGCACCAGGATTTTCATGGAGCTGAGAATGTTACTGGTGTGTACTCCCAGCTGCACAACCCCCTTGTTATGCTGACTTGCACTCTTAAGAATTCTGTTCAAACTGAAGTTGTAGTAAGGATTTTTATTTTTGTAGTCACTACATTGAAATGTTATGTTTCTGTTGCAACTGGACATTATGATTTAAAGAAAGAATAGTAGAGAACAGGCTTCATTCTGCTTACAGAAAGTCAGTAGATATGGGCAGTTCAACAATATTAAAAATTAGTCAATTTTGAAAAGTAGAATAAGACTGGGCATTCAGGAGCACTGACAGAAATGTGCTCACTAGCTGTTAAAAAAACAAAACGCCTAGCAAAAACCAAATCCCACAGTTGATGATCTTCCACATCTCTTAACTTTCTGGAATGCTGTGGAGGTGTCCAAGGAGAAGAACGGTAAATAAAAAATAAGAAAACCTTTATCTCAAATACACAAAGTGTCGAGACCCACTTTGGAACCTGCTGTCCATCCATTTCATTATTTTTACTAACTTGTTTCAAGCTGCTGTCCCATCGCACCACTAACTCAAGAACAGCCTTGTATCTTAACACTGCAAAAATCACCACTCTCTCAGCCACTCTGCCTGACACAGGTAAGTAAGCACATAAAAGAGAGATGGACAAGCTGTAATCAATAGCTACATTAAAGTTAAAATAGTGTGAGGAACTGCTTTATCACTAATTATCACAGGAGAATTGTCACACAAGTATCACTGAGCAGCCACTCCATGTGTTTGTATTTCCGGTGCTTTTACTCGGTGCTACTTTAAGGTCACCATTTTCTAATGCCAGTCTTTTATTATATGCCATCTTACAAAGTAAGCTACTGGAATCCAAGGGAGGGAACAGGGAAGGGCAGGATATAGGCAGGTTTAGTTTCTTCATTTTATCAGCAACCTTACTTACTTAAAACACAGGTGCATAATTACTGCTGCCGACATAGAGGAAAGATCCAAGAAAACATTGTTATACTGAGAGAAAACACTAATATGTCTCCTCTTTCAAGCAAAAGGGAAGTCACAGGAAACCTTTCACTGATTTTTTTCTAACGCTCAGAGTTAACAACATTTATTTGGTATTTTTCAGTCCAGCAGAAATGAAATCCAAGCATTTCAGTGAAGTAACGTCTTTGGAAAATGAATACACGCCAGAAGAAACTTAAAACTTCCAATTCTGGGTATTTGGTTTAGTCTGTTTATTTTGGGTTGGTGGGGTTTTTCATGTGTTTTGGTTTTGGTTGTTGTTTGGGAATTTACTGAATATTTGACCTAAAAAGCAAATTACTGTAACTACCTAAAGTCAATACTCTGTATTTGGGAAAAAAAAAAAAAAAAAAAAGAGTTTATTATAATAGCTTATGGAATAATTTAATGTTTATCACAGCAGGCATGTTTCACACGCAGATGCTTGTGTCTTTCTTTTCGTCATTTCATTTTTCAAACCTGAGGGCTAAATATGGAAACACTAGGAAACCCAGTAAATTCAGTGAGATAATCCATCTTCTTAAAAGCTAAGCACACGCATTAATCTTGGATTGTGAGCAACCTACCTTAAACACTCTAGGAGCAAACACTTTGTTTAGTCATCCACAGAATCAGCATTATATCCCTTTGACCTATATAAATATATCCCAAAATCCTGGCCATTTCACACAGAGCTAACAAAGACTTTTTCATGGTTGACAACACAAATTAATTACCAGTGTTTTATATAAAAGACTGGTTAGTCATAACTGCCTAATAGATATTTTCAAGCTTTCCTACAAATGACATGTCTAAGTTTCCAAAGCTTCTTTTTAATTAGTACTGTATATTCTGTACATATTTCCATATATTTTCATTTTTTTTAATAATGAAAAAATCCCACCAATTTTCCAAACAGAACAAGAATATACCACAAACTATTGTTTGTTCTTTTACATTATGCTCATCTAAAAATACACTATGCCCCTTCTTTCATGAGGCTGAAGTAACAGTCAGTTTGAAAAATGCCAGTCAGGTTTCAGAAAAGGCAAGTGAATTTTTCTGCATTAGTCTTAAATTCTTGGAAAATAGGCAAGTTGTAACAGTAAATTCCATTTGTTTGCAGAGCTTTGAGTGCTACCTCAGAGGCAAAAAGATGTATTATAGGAGTAACAGAAAAAATTTTCTACTCAGTGAAGCAAGAATTCACTTTGAAATCATTTACCACCCACCAAGCCATTTCTTCCTGTACACACCTGTAATAGAGGCTTAAAATTTAAATGCTCATGAAGATCTGACTTAATTTTTTTAAAATGTTCATGGTTTAACAGTTCTAGTTTAAATAAATACACAAATAATGTTTTCCTCTTCCATGAGGTTACATCGCAGGTTATCCAAAACACTTCATACATGTCCACGTGAAACACCTACCAATCAACTAACTCTTTTTACGAATATGAAAAAGCTTAAATTGACTAGCATTATCATACTGATGAAGGTATGCATAAAGAGATATACTGAAAAAGAACCAAGACAAATTCAGTTTCTAGCCACTGAGAAATCAAGAGTGTTTCATTATTCCTATGGACAAATTTGGTCCAACCCATGACTACAGATTCTGGCTATTTAAACACACACAGACATGCATAAATACACCCATCGATGTTTTAATTTGAGCTAAATATTTTCCAATTCCACCAAATACAAAGTCAACTAAGTCAACTACAACTAAATCCAATAGACAGACACATTTTGACACAAAATGTATTCTGACATTCACAATAAGGAAAATAAGATGATAATGACAACATAACACACTGCAGCGAAAATACTTCTATATTCTTAACAAAAATTATTTGCATACTTTCCAAGATATTGAGAGTTTATTCTCCATCTGTTTCAAAAATCTCAAGTTATTACAAAGTTGGGGGGCCGACAGGAATCTTTTAAAAAATTGCACCCTAATAGTTCCTAATAGCTCCTAAGAAACATGACTTAATTAAGTTACTCAAAATGTATTACACAAGCTTGTTACAGATCATTAATTCAACAGACTACCTCAAATTACAAAATTAGACAATTTTAACCCTGCTACTTACAATTTCAAGAGCTTGTAAAATGGACCTAATGAATCTAATCAGTGGACAGCAGTCCAATCAGACCAACTTCTCTGAAGTAGCTCTAAACTCACAGGAATGATGCTTCCTGTACTCATGAATTTTCAAAACACACATTATTACAAAATTTGCTTCAGGCTTCTCTAGTGATTTTTTTTTCCCACACCAGGGAAGCAAATAAAGTTTAAAACACTTACTTGGGATACATGGGCTCATAAAGATACTTGTCTCTTGTTGATGGGATTTCAAAAAATAAGATGTATCCATTTGCAGTCTAAAAGAGAAAAACTTGTGAGACATATAGCTAGTATATCTGCATGAGTAAGATCTATGAACATTTACTATTTATATGTATGTCTCATGTATCATACACAAATATACACTCCTATCAAGTTTCAGATACACTAAAACCCCTGTATGTTGAAATTTATCCTATGTAAAATTCATACCAAGTCCACTGAATAGATCACTCAGTAGAAAAATGGAAAAACACCACTGTTGCTGTATGCATCCTGCAGAAATTTTCCTCTGATTAATACATAAAACCAGACAGATACATCAGATGTTTAGAACCTGGGCACCTAATTCCCACCAACTAAGAAAATTAATGCAGAAACCGTGTAATAGAAGGCAGCAAGCCTTCAGAACAACAATTCCAGGCGCTTCAACACATATGGACACTACCAACTGCAAAGAAACTAGGCACTGCTTTTCAGTGTTGGTCACCCAGGTAGTTTTCAAAAAATCATTATGTCATGCAGTGTGTTTAGATACCACACCACCTCTTCAAAATCTCCCACTATAATTCAATCCCAAGTCATTCTGTCATTCTGGAAGAGTGACTTCAAACTATAAGACTATTCAGAGAACAAATATAAATCATTTAGTTATCAGATGTTCCAGTCCTGACTAGAAGCTGATCCAGTGGTTGTGTAAGCACAGAAGAGGCAGATGACCAGGCTAGTTGTTCAAAGAAGTACAATTTGATTAAAGTACAAATTTATCCTTCAGGGAAATCATGAAATGAATGTTGGTTAAACAGTTTTCCATCCAATCATTTTACTGTGTGCTGGGCATGTATCCAAAGCACTACCACTAGAGACAAGCAGCGCTGAAATGAATGGTTCCACACTGCTTTGCAAGGGTAGCTTCCTTTTCTTTGAATAAAGGAAAAAGTAAGACTCTTGTTAGCTTAGATTATCAGTTCACTGATGCTGTATTTTTCCACAGCTAAACATTTTACTTTACTGCTTGCCTTATCATTAAAAAAAATTTGTGCTTTGGCTTCAAAGTCTAAGCAATTATTCTCATTCAAAGTGAGTATCTTTCTTGTGCAAGAATAAAATCCAAACAGTAACTGTGAGCTTCAGACAAGCTGAAATAAATGGAAGCTTTTCTATGTGCAGCAATATCTGCTCAGGTATTATGGGGTAAAGAAATGCATTCATTTCTAACATCTTTACAGGTTCTTTCCATTACATCATTAAATATTTAACCTGAAAGTTATCTTATCCTGGAAGGAAAGGTAAAACAATACTATGAAGTATCTTTATAGTGGTATTAAGGGACAAAGGGCCCTACTGAACACTATTCAAAGCACAAAGTTGCTATTGATACAGGTTCATTCTTAAATAGAAACTCCAATTCCATAAAGAGCTGGATGAAATGCAGAAGCATTCAACCATATTCTTCCTGCAAACTGACTGTATTAGTTCACTCAGGTTTCTACATTGCTTTAGAAATGTCTATTTTGCTTTAAATTTACTAAAGTAACCATAACTGTAATTCCTTCCCTGGTCATTCTCATCTCTGACACTCATAAGCATAGAGTACCATGCAAGGAATTTCACTACACCATTTCTCAAATACTATGATGTTTAACAAAGCTCTGCCCCAGCTGTGGGAATGCACACTGAAGAGGGGTCTGTATTGGAGGGCTGCCTGCAGCAGAGGAAGGACGAAAATGCCTTGTGTATTTCTGTATATTGAAGCATCTTGACCAAATTCACAAGTCTGTTTAACTATGAGAACTAGCTACCTTGGATGTATGTAGTAATATACAGACAAGAAACGAGAAATATGTAACACTGGAAAAACTAGAAATGCAGCAATATGAGAGAAGAAACTACAAAATATCAGGGAAAAAAACCAGATGATTAGTTAAAAAAAAAAGTGTCAAAACTTCAGCAATAATGGATACTAGTAGTAAAAATAAGTTAGGGGATGATGACAGTGTGAGAACTGCTTAAGTTTGCGTAACTGCACACCCATTAAAGCTAACTGAGGTATTTAATAAAGCCTTATGTGCTACACCAAAGTTTGCCTTCAGTACAAATTTTATTTCCATGCGAGAGAAGCTTTTCTCTTTAAGACTCTTAAGAGTCGGTAACATCTATCACTGCCCTTGTTTCTGAGTTTTCAGTGCCTTGCAATTCTTTTTTAATCACCAAAAGATACTGCACCTTAATAAAGCCACAGCTTCATTTTCTTATGATCCACCTTCCTGAAACATACGTATATCCTATTTATCAAGCTAAATATGTATACATCATCTAACTCTCAACTATTTCTTTCATTTACAGGTCTTTCAATTCCCTTATTCTTCGTGACCAGGTAGTGACATGCTGGATCACCCCTCATCAATTCATCTAAATTTTATTTTAATATAAAAAACTGCAGTTCGTTCTTCAGGGGAAAAATGAATGAAAACTACTAAAGAAAGCTTCTATCAAAAACACCACAAAACTTATTATGTTTTCCCAAGATAAATATCATTTAAGTGTATATATAATTCAGTTTGTATAAGCACAAAAACTGATAATAAAACACTTTATTTTCAATAGTTTAATCAGAGTAAGACTTAAAAACCCTACTTACTGAAACAGCTATCATGGTGCTGTCAGGCCGCCATTCTGCTTGTTTGTAAGGTCCAAACTGAGAAGCTGCTTTTGATAGCTCCTTGTAGCTTACAATTAATACACTGGGCTGCAGGGGAAAAAAAGGAAAGGAAAAATTACATCTCATCTCTAGAAGGAATGGGATGCCTGTTATACTGCGACACTGTAACAACTATGTACCCTTAATGGCAACAAATTTCCCTTGAAAAGGGTGGTTAAAAAAATCAGGGCATGTTTGACAACGCATCACACTACAGTGCTTTTAAAGGGAGTTTATGCAGAACCCCTGCCACACAGTCATTCCTAATCTTACTCTTTCAAACCCAGGATATTCAAATAAAATATTTCATTTGCCCACAAAGGAGAAACAACAATACAGAAGGAGTTTCAAGCTAGATGAAAGGTGACTGAAGCAACTCACAGGCTCCTATAATGAAAACAACCATCAAATTAACTAGGATAAAATACTCTACAGATTATTTGGTTCAATCCATTTGCTAAGATGCTACGAAATGGATGGGTGATTGGATTTAAGAGACTCATAATCAGGAAATCTGATTTGCATCTCTTCAAGAACATACTGTCGAAACTGCGCAGAAAATCCACCTCTATAGTTTGATGAAAAGATTTTTGCATATGATGAGATGCGCGCAATTAGCATCTTTCCTCCTAGGAATGAAGAAGAGCTTTAAGGTCAGGAAGGCCAGAAAAATCTACCATAGGCACTAAGCATTCACTCCCTTTCACAAAAGCAGTTGAAAATTGTGACACAAAAAAACAAATGGAAAGTTGCCCACCCCTTCCTTGCTCCAGTACTTAGAATCATTCTTCCTCCTTAAACATCTTTAAGACTGTTTGCTCATTCTTGCTGTTTCAGCTTACACAGGTATTGCCCCTTCTGCTACCCTCCACCACTGGGAGGTGGGGATGGTGAAATTTGTGCATACACATTAGATGACAACTTTATCTCCCCAGCTTTCAGCTACATATAACCAACCACACCTTTCTTCTAAGTAAAGGAAGTTTCTCCTCATCTTCATGATAGGCTCTATCCCTAACTTTATGAGTATCAGGTTTTCCTTTAAAGCTGTAGCAGCAAACTGAGTACACTTCTCCAGTTCCTGGAAGGGAACCAAAAGGCTGCACAGGAATCACTCTTTTTACTGAAAGTAATCCTTAAACCATTTGATAAAGCTTGCCATCCACCACTAGGTCCACTTCGCATCCTGTAAACAGCGCTACTACTTAAATTTTATACCCACACAGAAATGAATTACCAAGAAAAAAAAAAAAAGTTAAATACTTATATTGCAAGGTATAACAAACAAGCTAATATCTATTTACGGAGCCATAGAATAGGTAGGATCAGAAGGCACCTTTCAAGGGTCACCTAGTTCAACCCTCCTGCAATGAGCAGGGGTACCCTGAATTAGGTCAAGTTGCCCAGAACTACATACAGCCTGGTCTTGAATGACTGCAGGGATAACGTATCCACCACCTCCCTAGGTGACCTGCTCTATCCATAAAATTTAAAAAATCATGGTAGTCAGGGGAAGTCCCAAAGACTGGAAAAGGGAAATATAACCCCCATTTTCAAGAAAGGGAAAATGAATGAGCTGGGGAACTACAGACCAGTCAGCCTCACCTCTGTGCCTGGCTAAATCTTGGAGTGGATTCTCCTGGAAGGCATGCTGAGGAACATGGAAAACAACAAGGTGGTTGGTGACAGCCAGCATGGCTTCACTAAGGGGAAATCCTGCCTGACCAATCT
>JANRGW010018558.1:0-12993 GCA_024733675.1 Psilopsiagon aymara | reverse complement strand
CCACAAGTGAAAAACACAGTGCTGCACCAGCTACCAAGAAGGGGAAAAATGACTGCTACTGCTGAACCCAGGACAGACTGCTACTGATGAACCCATGACACGTAATAAAGTACAAATATTCCTGTAACTATTACTTTCTCCTTTTGGTACAAGCTGAAAACCTGCTCCTTTCATTTAGAGAAGAAACCTCTCCAAAGACTGCAATACATTTTTTCCATGTATTTCACAGTATCTGAAATACAAAGGATCTGCCCAACTATGTCGACACAACAGGCAGAAATAACTAAACACCAAATCTATTTCAAATATGTAAAAACACAACTTACATTGCTTTCTCACTTGAGGTTTATGTTGAGTTACTAGCCAAACAGACAATAAAGGAACTTCAATAAATAGAAAACAACAAACACCACCAGCTGAGAGCACACTCCTGAGACTTCCTGCACACTATCCTTGGGTCTAAATGCTAATAAAGTAGCACATACATTTCTCATCTTAAACTGCCAGACAAACATATATATATAACAAATTATTTTGTTGATGTTTCATAATATCTCCTGAGGAGCTTTCAGGACTGGCCCACTGACTCAGTATCTTAAATGAAATTACATTGAATCAAATTTTCATAATTTATCCACCATCTAGATTAAAAGATTTGCTTCCACAATCTTTAACTGTTACCAGATTATTTGGAATCTCATATGCATTTTTTATTTTCCAGTGTACACTGTTAGTTTTTAAAAGCTTGCCAAAGTTTTTTTCCATTTTATACTAGTCCCACCAGACTTCAGAGCCTCATCCCCACATTGAGACACCAGTATAGTATCCAGCCAATAATTCTGCCTCTTTAAAAATCTTTGTTACCTATGTGAGCACTGTCATTCAGTGGAAGAGTTGTGTTCTTTTAACATTTTCAACAGAAGCATCTGCAGGTCAATATTTTATATCTGTAAAGTTTTACACACACAATAGTTGTGACTAATTTCTAGTGAGAGGACCCAAGAGTCAGAATGGGACCCTGTTGCATGTGAGCAGGGCCTGAAGCTAACTCTATCCATGTACTTCCTGAGATTAGAGAGACAATTCCATAAAATTAAACCAAAGACTGAACAGATGATCAACAGAGTGAAGTTAATGAGATATGGTTTAAACTTGATGTAACAGAAATGCAAGGACCATAAAAAGGCTTTCATGGCTAGGCTATGTCAAATTTATTACCATAGACAGGCAGTGAGTAGTGCGTACTGCGCGTTATTTCTGTGAACAACAGACTGTGAATGGGGAGCTGGCAAAGCAGGGCAGCTGACATAGAACAGCGTGTTTGCAAACTAAAAAGTTGCAAGCATACTGAGCTGACTCCAAGTTGTCTTATACGTAAGAAAGGACCAAAAAAGCCTCTCTGCCATTAAACAGGTTATGGAGCCATATGATTTTTGCCATAAATATCTCCTGTTTGACACCACACTAACAGTATGACACGTGCAGTTTGTACTTACGGTACTTTTCAGATAAGGCTTCTCTGTCTCCACAAGAGGAAAGAAAAAAATCAAAAAAGCAGGCCCACTAAGTGCGTATCAGTATGCACTTTCAAAGCCATGCAGACACAGCTGACAAATCCAAAGTCTAGAAAGGAACATCCAAAACCTTGGGAAGTTTCTTAGACTTACAGGAAACCAGTACCAGAAATGCAGCAGGAGGAATCTTACTTGGGATCTGAGACATCCATGCAGGATGAAATACAGATCTGAGCACTTAGAAGGAGTTTTATAGAGCTGGTCATAAACAGAAAACTTGTATTTCACAAAGCAACAACCAAAATCCCGTGTGCCTGAATTAACTGCTTTGGGGCAGGATGTCACCCACAGGCTGAAACAAGAGTCAGATAATGCACTGAGAATATCAGCAATGGTGAGCAGACACAAACCCCCCAGGAGTACCTTCAGTGAGATACATTCTATTCCAAAATGCAGGCTAAGTTCACACCAGTTGTTAACAAGGCATTGTAGGTGAAAAATATGTCAAGTTTCTCTTCATTGTAAGGAAGGTTCCTTATTTTGCCAATCAGTTCATGGTATAGATTCCTGTTCTGTGATCACACTTGTCATACTGACAATGCCAAAAAACCCCAAATGTGACAGATATTCGAAGAAAGATCTGATTTCTGGAATGGCAACAACAGGAAAAGGAAAAAGAAAGAAAACAGAGTAAAGGAGGAAAAGGGAAAACGGGGAGAACTTGGTGTCAAAAAATTAGAAAAGCCTGCTTTAATGGTGGATGCCCTCAAAAAATTCTCTGAGAGGTTTGTGACTTAAAGTATCATTGACACAACAGCCAGAAATCTCACAAGGAAAAAGAAATCATCACAGAAGCAGCAAAGGGCAAAAGATGCAGTTTTCTACCACTGAGAAACAGAGAGACTAGCCATTAGAGAAGATACTTGGGGTGAAAGAAATAGGTACACACACAGATACTTTGAGCAGACCAATTAGATAAGGATCCTATAGGTATGAGAGTTGTAAATCAGTAGGAAATCACTTGGCTAAGATGAAGTGTCATCACCACACACAGCTCCATGGCTGGCTGATTTTGGAGAGGCTGGATCTTGTTGAGCTGCTATTCTGAACTGTCTATCTATTACACAGCATCAAGAGCTGAGGGCTATGAAATGTGCTCACTCAGGGGAAACAGTCAGTGCCAGTCTTATTAGAAGATGGAAGTACATGTAGGTGGTAAGCCAAACTGAAGTAATCAATACCAAACTCAAAGTGATTGAATCTATTTACACAACAAACTTTTATTCTGTGATACTTTCATTTGAGCTTATTTACTGTCATTGGAACAGTGAGACTCAGTAACTTACCCATGGTGGAGGCAAAGTAAAGGGTAAAGTATAAAATGAAATTAGAAGAAAGCACCTTACCTACTTTTCAATGTGTCTGAGAAGCACTGGCTTGGTTGGCACTTTTTTGTAACTAGGCAAAATACAAATACTGATTTAGTCCCAAATATTGTTTGATTCACAAACTCCAAAGACATTTGTTGGTGTTTTAAGAGATTGGTGTATGTCCATACTATCAGTATGAAAAGATAGGAAACAAAAAGAGCAAGTGGTAAAAACCTTAGCTCCTGGAATATAAAATAGATTTAAAAGGAACTAAAAAGAGGCTTAATAAGTATGTGTAAAGCTAGCAAAAAATTGATGGTCCTGGAAAATACATATGATCTCAGGAAAGGTAACTTACCTTCCCATTTCTTCACCCCTTCATATGCCAACACTACTTAAAAGAGTAATGTCAAAGTTCTGAATGAGAAAACAGCTGGGTTGCTGTGGACATAATCCAGACTTCGTGAAAATCAACAGTGTACTGTGTCGCCCTGTACAAGCCACCCAAGCATCTATGGGCTCACAGTACTTGAGTATGTTACCTTGAAACACCCAGCACACAACGGTAAGTTACCATGTTTGGAGGTGCAGCCAAACAACTGCTAAAGCAGTTTCCCAAAATTGTAACAATATTAGAGATTAATGCAAAAATATATTTTTTTTGACATTAAATAAAATGAGCATTATATACTAAAGAAAAAAAATAGTAGGTATTGGAGCACACCCTCAAACTCAGCAAGACATCACATAAAAATCACTTAAGGAGAACAAAAAAATCTTATGTTTATTCCTTTTTAAGAGGTACCAATATATTGACAGAGACATGAATAATTAGGAATTTCCCATCCAGTATCAGAATTAGAATATTGAATATTGCTGATGGATTATGTTTTTCCAAGCATTTCAGATAATTAGACACACTAAGTTCAGAGCTATTTTTGCAGTGATAATGGACTTTTGTTGTGGTCTATTTAACAAACTGTTGGACAGTTTCCCTAAAGCTTGTTTACATTCCTGTACATCCCAGCTTTATTGATATTCTGTCCTTCGGATTATAGTGTCATGCCAGCAACTCCATTGAAATAGCTCAAGACAATATAAACCTCGCTTTTCAGGACTTTGATAATAAATCAGACTCTAATAACTCTTTAGATCCTTCCCAAATTGAAAAATGGCATATCATGCTAAATAGCTTTCTGATTTGATATGCTCACACATGTGTGTTTGGAGAACCCTATATATAATGGCTTTCATTGAGCACACTGGTTCAGAGCTGGCATTAATTAAAATTATTCAAAATTATACGTAACCTTAAATCATGTATAGAGCGCCCTCCAAAGTCATAAAGAAACCAAACAACATTTAGATATCTTCAATTTCAATGCTTGTAAATAACATGTTTAAATTTAGGTACATATGTGTATGAATAACCATACCAGGCAAATTTTTACCATTTCACTGAGTCAGCTTTTTAAGATGCAGCATATACTGTACTGAGGTCCCACTGGTTTCGACAGTCTAGTATCACATCAGTCACATCAATCTATGCATTTACGCTACCGAAGAAGGAGTGTGTGAGGTGCCAGATATCCTCAACTTCCAGCACAGTCTGAGGAAACATTCTGCACCTCGTGCAATCAAATATTTCATCCCAAGCGCATAATCAGCACTGACTATTCTGGAACATGGAAAGCTTTAAAGAGAAGCATTTATACAGCTTCACACTTTCTTTCTTGTGCTTAGTCAAAACCTGATTAAGTGATTGAAAGAACTATCTACCCTAGCTGCATCAAGAAACCTTACCTGACACAATAATCTCATAAATAACAAATATGCATATGCATGCAGACTCTTGTTTAAGACATACACATATATATTTGTAGTCATTCATGTTGTCTGGTTGCAAGAAAAATACACAAAATTTGCACAGCATTTTTGTAAAACCTCAAACACTTAATGCTACTATCCTTGAAAGGTAAAAGCCATTTAAAATCATGTCTTTGTTGTTAACATGTTACAAGTGAATAAAATCAAAATATGAAATATAACAGAAAGAATTGTAGAATTAGATAACTAAACACTGCTTCTTTCCTTCTGGGTACCATTATTCGCAATGTGCAAATGTATTATGCAAAATAACATTAAAACAGAATCTGAATTTTACCCTTGGGTTCATTCACTAGTTGAATTATAGAAAAAGAAGTTAATTTAGGATGAAAATAAAACATGTAAAAAAATTTTTTTTCATATTGTCCTTCAAAGTTCAATCGAAACAGAGACTTGAAAAGAATAGTATGTCTATTTCAGCATAGGTCCATTTAAATCTCTGCTTTTCATTCACATCACACATCCCAAGAGTCCTGTAAGGACTATTCTCCTGCTTCGTTTAAAAGAGGAAAAAACCCTCAACCATATTCTCAATGAAATTTGTTACTGGAAAATATATAAGAGCTCTGAATATCTTAGCTTTGTATTTTATTTCCCAAGTTACAATTATGTGGGTTGGAAAGGATTACACAGTACTGAATCACCTTATGCAACCAAAATTTTTGATGAATTTCCATTGTATATTCTATTTATAATCCCAAGATACAAAATTGCATCTATGCCTCATCTTTTTAAAGTTGTTGGGTTTTTGTTTTTTTTTTTTGTTCCAGGGTTTTGTTTTTTTTTTTTTTTAATTAATCCTTTATGCAAATTGGAAATGAAGAGTTATTTATTTATTTCTAGCATTTATCCAAATCAGCTTTGCTGGTTTATTCTTGTATCTTACATTTAGCTGGAGATTCATTTTCTTCAGGGATTCATGTTCTTTGTATCAGCTTTTCTTCTTAAAGCTATGCACTAACTATGCGCAAGACTGGGATTGCAGGAGTTCATTGCTGTGTCTTTATTGAAAAATGCTCTTCTGTAGGTGGCAATTAAACATCGCATAGCGTGAAACGACACTCAGCTCCCTAAGGGGCAAACCTCAGTTCTGTCCTTGCATTACCCTTGAGTCTCCAGGAAAAAAAATGAGATGATGAATATGAGAACTGTCATGCTGAGCATGAGATTGAACAGTGGTTTTGGTCAATTTAAACGAGGATTTCACTGGACAACCCTGCCCTGACTTTTTGTGTCCTTCCCTTGGGCTAGTACTGTGCTTTTACAAACACATGGTGATCTAGTTCATCCTCACATCAGCCAAACCTCCCTCCTCAGTAATCTGCTGATTATACCATACCCTAAATTCTTTTCACACCCAGTCACTAGATTGTCATTCCTCAGAAAAAAAAAAATACACAGCCTAAAGGCAGAAAAAAAGTAAGGCAGGACCATTCCAGGCTTGGTGACCCTAAGGGTCCCTTAGCTTCCTCTAAGCTTGTGTGCACTGGTATCCTGAAGCAGCACTTGAGATGGTCTTCAGCTGCTCACAAGGGAGCTGTGTCTCCAGAAGCACAGAGCATGTGACAACTCCAGAAGTGGGCCGGCAGAAAAACACCAGGGACAGAGTCAAAGCCACAAGTGTACCAATCCCCAACCAAGAAAAGGAAGAGCAAAGCAGCCAGTAATGATAGAACTGTAATGGTACAATAGTGCTGCATGTTCAGGTGTCCTAGATCGTGTACCAGTGATGTATTCTGTTAAAAAACAACTTGTGTATCAGCATTTCTTTTTAGTAGCTTTACCCCTTTTGTTTCACTGTCTTTATGTGAAATCCATTCCTCCAGTTCCAGGCAACAAAACATGATGCTAAGTCAGCTGACTAGCATTTACACTTACTTTTTCATCTAGAAGAAATTCTACTGCAGAAAGCAATTAAAAATATTAAACATTTTCAGTGTCTTCTCTCTATTCTCCTTAAAGGCATTAAAACACTGCTGACACAGGAGGAAATGAATTGTTCTTGCCTGCAGATAACCCCTTTGAACTCTACTGATCATGACCCTCAGTCTGAGACGCAGTGTCCAGGCTGAGTGAGCATCTACTACCTCATAAATGAGCCACAAAAAATATTTCTTTCTATATTATGATATTCTATATTGTTCATTATTGGAACAGAATTCTTCATCAAGCACTGGCATCCAGGTTTCACATCTCAAATGACTTCTTGAAATTCAAAACTCCAATGAAAAGTCATTCATATCATAAAGCAGCCATAACAGATAGCAAGAACATTTGTTGAAAATTCCTCAGAAGTCACTGATGATGGAAAAATCGAGTGAGCTTTATGCTCCAGGACCCAATATCTCTAGCTAAAATGCATTAAAATTAAAAAACAAAATGAACCTCAAGTTTATCATCCCTATTTACAACTTGTGGTGTGATACTTCCCTTTATAGTAGTATGAATCTTTCACCTCCTAAGAACAATGAACTTCAGAAAATAATATGAAAGGAAAACTATCTCTTGCTTTCAAGAATATAATTGAAGTGACTCTCTAAAATTAGTGTAGAACAAAGAAGAGTTGGGCTAAAACATGAAAACGTCTATTTGCTTTGTATTGATCCTGTTTTAATCTCTGTAAAGACTAGATATTTGTAGGTGTGGGGCATGGCAAGTAAGTGGAACGAATGGGTCATCAAAATTATATAACAGTCATACTGTTCTTTATTATATAGATGTGTGTGTGTGTATATATATATATATAAGCCTCTTATCTGCTCTGTGTATCTTATACCAGGAAAAGAAAAGAGAATACTGCTGCTGTTACTTTAATTCCAATGTTTGGAAATTATTTTAATAAATTTATTTATAAATTTTACAAATTCAGATGAATATTTTATTCATATAAACGTCTAACAGAGCGAACTGCAGTCTTCCCTGGTCTTGAAGCCTAGCAGCAAGCTGCACAACTGGTTTTCTATCTGAGTTTTCCCAATGGCCACTGGAAAGCTGGTGGGTTTTCCCCTCATTTTTACTCTAATTCCCCTGCCTATCTTGCCTGGAGAAGGAAGAGGGGGATAAGTGAGAGGTTGTGTAGTGCTGAGTTGTCAACTGGATTTAAATCAGTACAGCCCCCTTCTGAGAACAAGAGAACTAATCAAAATTCAGACACTTAACCTCTCAATACCAAAATGAAACATTGACCTAAACATCAGTGCTGGGCTGAACTCCTTAAGAACAGGGACCCAACAGACTACACCATTGCCACACTGAGTCACCATGTTATTTCCATAAATGAGTTATAAAAAGCCTACAGATGTTCTATGAGCCTGCCACATTACTTTCAAATAAACTGTTTCTTCTTTCCTCTCTTCTTGCCTATGCCAATTAATAACAATTTTATTCAGAAAATGCTCAAAGATGAAGAAGACAAAAGACATCCTACTTGCTGTAAAAATGCAGGGGCAGCAAGCAAATAGCCAGACAGCTTTTTTAAGGCAAACAAACTGTAGGTATCCTAGGAAAGCAGCGCAGCAACAGCCACACTGAAGAAAACAATGACACGTCATATCTTGAATCAAAAGCCTCCATGAGCCAGTAGATCAAAAGTTCGTACTTGTCACTGGACAATGTATGCTTTAACACAATGCCATTCCATCTGCAGCTGTGCCCGAACAACAGGAACAACCTAATGGCACCACTAAGACTCTTCTAACCAAGCTTGCCGTTTAATAATGCTCCTAAGGACTTTCTATACCTCAAATGCGACTACATATGTTTAAATTTTTCTGTGTTAGCTGCCACATACTTCTCTTTTGATGACTCTGTTCACATTTATATTCAAAAGATACATACCTAAGAGATTTTCTACTTGGCATATTCACAGAGAAAGTAAGAAACAACAGAAAAAAGTGAGTCCTTGGCTATCATCATCTTCTTGCAATAGCAAGCTCACCTGGGAAACGGAGCCGTTTCTAGCAAAATGTATTTAACATGCTTAAAAAAACATTTTTTATTTTTACTTTTTACTTTTTAATTCTTGATATGACATTTTCTCTTTTTTTTTCTCCATCTTACATAAGACTCCATCCAGCAATCATTTGTACTCAACTTTAAGCATATCTGTAAGGTCGCTTTAACATATTTAGTCAGCAAAGAACTTGTTTAAATGTATATTTGCAGTTAAAGACAGAAAGCTCAGCACCTGCTGGACAGGACCCTTTAATAAAGCTAGGATAAACTGGAATCCTGATAAGAAATCACTGTAACTACTTAGGAAACAGAAATACAGTTCTGTAAAATACATTTTCTTCTAGTTTGTAGGATTTATCTGGACCAATTTCTAGTTCTGAACATGGTTTTCACAATACTTTTTATTGCTGCTTAAACCACTATCAAAATTGTTTAAAACTAACAGACATGATTTTATGGCAACAAAATGAATTTCTTGGTAAATATTTTACAGAACAAAGTCACAACATGACCGATGGAATTCTACTAAAATGTAAAAGCAACGTCAAAAAAAGCTAACACTACTTGCAACAACATTTTCACCACAAACAGTGCTTTTTTTGCTTTACTCACAATTAACAGAAATATGTTGTACAAATAGACTCCTTTACGTAATATAATATAAGGAATCAATGTTTAGCACAACTTGCTGCAATTGGACTACAACTGTGGGCTTGACCATGCCTAGACACTGACTGCTATGCTGCAGCTGATTGAAACCAACAGAACCAGTGTCCAGCCCCAGCTGTGTTGCCATACATACAAACTCCTCTATAGACACTGTTCTGCTATGTTCACTATGCTGTAGAAAGGCTTTCTTCCTGCACTCCTCTATAAATACATAGATGAGAAACACAAACAGAAGCTGTTCACCTACTTGGGCTATCCAGCATGGGGGTTTTTCTTAGCTGACAGTGGAGCTTGCTCAGGGAAAGCAAGGGGGAGCACCACCAGCTACCAGGGAAGAGACAGCAACCCCTCTTGGTCTACAAACCCCTGACAATATTCACCCGCGGAAGAAGAAGATGGTGGTTATTTTAAGTCCCAGGACTTTGTGATCTATTTTACTTCTGCCATCCAATTCAAAGAGCACTTCCTTGATGAGATGAAACACTCTGCCTAGCGATGCACAGAGGAATTTTGAGTAATTCCTCCTTCACAGTGTATTTTGAGAGCACCTGACCAATGTCATTTGCTGCAACCAGTGGGATACAGTTAGACCTCTGAAGAAACAGAAGCTGGAGGAAGATGAAGAGATGACTCAGCCAAGGAGGAACAAAATTCTTCAATGTTTATAGCAGTAACTACTACTGAGCTCAACTTTCCAGAGAGTAGAATACAGTTAAGTATTTTTTCGGCTTATTTGAAGTGGTCTTTCCTTACAATAGTGCATCTAGAGACAACGCTAGCAAAAAGTGCTGGTGTGCAACTGCAGTGACAGAAAAACATTTTACTTGGTGTGCAATTTAATCTTGACTGTGGAATCCTGTGCTAGAGCATGTATTTTTAAGGGTGTCAATTTCTGCCTTTTCTAACCTGCACTTATAAACAGAGACCCTGCCTAGAATTCAACTACCTGAGCAGGATCAGGCACTAGCCTTTTCAGTAATGTTCCCTTTTGATGAGAGATATCAAGCATATGTAACAAGGGCGATGGCAGACATAGGGCTCTTTGTGTAGTCCCTTTAAATCAGGCAGGGAAAATAATGCTATTACACTCAATAATACTCTCAATCAATGGGTGATCATAGAAACATAAAAAACAGTAAAAAACTTGGTAATGTCAATAATGAATAATCACAAATATTACCGAATAACATTGTTAAATCCTGGAAGGCCACATTCCTAGGCATTAAATGTGGAAAGGCCAGGCTCCACTCCTAAATTAACATAGATGCGAGTGCCCAGCAATACTCGCTGCTTTTTAATATCTTCCCACAAAGCAGATTGCTAAACCTGTCTATACTAGTGTATATTCAGATTTATTATGAACACCAAGCAAGTATTTGATGGAAGGAAATGTCCCACAAACATGCAGGGGCTACTTTTTCACATCACAATTTTCTGAGATTTATAAATCCCATGTTCAGTAACTAAGAGAAATTAAATACTTCCAGCTGATGAAATCCAGTAGATAATTTGCAAACACCTCTCTTAGTGCTATTCTGTTCCACACATCTTCACAAGCTCACAGCTGAGGCCCCAGCTTTGCTGGGTCAGGAGCCCAGCAGAGCCCAGCAGAGCCCATCCTCCTCTGTCATCAGGGATGGCAGAGAAAACTCTGGAATGTGCACTGTGCATGACCCCATGGAGGACTGAAAGCGAGTCCAGCCACAGTGCTACATCTGGTATGCAGCTACTGACAGCTGCAAGGGACCATTCTGGCATTGGGGATTATTAAATAGCGTTGTACCTTAATCACTCTTCTTCTGTTTGAAGAATGTTTTCTGCTCTGGGGCTTGAAGAGAAGTTCT
This sequence comes from Psilopsiagon aymara, assembly GCA_024733675.1. Classification (NCBI taxonomy): domain Eukaryota; kingdom Metazoa; phylum Chordata; class Aves; order Psittaciformes; family Psittacidae; genus Psilopsiagon; species Psilopsiagon aymara. The sequence goes on along the minus strand of JANRGW010018558.1, from coordinate 1,755 downwards.
ATATCACAAAAATAACCTTCAATTGCTCAATGTCTAAAGGACCTTTTTCTTTCTGTGTCAGTAAAAAAATTGGACTCTTCAAGTGTCCTTATGATGCATACGTATGAAAAAGATACTCTCTTTAGTCAAAGTGTCATCACGTAGACTGTTTATGTCATGTACCCTGTTCAAATATTTAAAAAGTCAAATGCATTCATTTGTATTTTTTAAACTTCAAATTCTGCTGATAAATCTTATTTTCTGAGAAGCTGCTTCCTTCCTGCTAAGAAAAATAGTGGTTACAGGAAGAGATTTAACTAACAAAATCTTTATTTGCTAAAAGTACAATCCTAAAGATTTGGACAAGTTGTCTTTGAAGTTAATATGAGTTTTACCTGAAAAGGACAAAGATTAAGCATTGATTTTGAGCTTCTTAATTGTCTTTAAAGCATGCAGGCAACTTTTTCTTTGCTTTTCATGAAAAAACAGACTTAGGACAGTTGCTTCTAAAGCTTCATGAGCATTTAAAACAGCCACCATCTGCTAAGAAGCAGAGAGAAGAACCAGTGTTTCTTCTGAAGTCACTATCACAGCACATAACAAACAACCCAGACTGAAAAGAACAGCGACAGTCCTGTCAAACTTTTGTTTTGGTATAAAACACAAGAAAACACTATTCGATCTTCACTAGGCTTATAATTCAGTTCAGAAAAAAGTAGAATGGAGGCCTGCTTTAGTAGATAACACTAATCCCTTCACCTCCAGGACAGCTGCTTTGTCCAACACAAGTTCCTAAACAAATAGAATTTGGTGTTCAGCTTTGCAGTAATAGTTTGTATCACGAAAGTGACTCAGAACAATCAGCAGTCTTGGACAGAAAGAGTCAGTGTTAAGCTATCACAGGCTGTGAATCATCTCTATACTGGGAAGGGTGGAATTAGAAGAAAAGGGCAGAGGTCAATACCAATGCAGCAGAATGACAGCATATGGTTTTGACGAGATGAACAGTATCTGGTTATATGAATAAAAAGTCAGAGCTCTCCATTTTCACCATTATTCCTTCACTGTCCCACTCACTCCAGAATTAGAAGGAGTAAATGAAAAAAGAAAATTAAAACAATTACGGTCCCATCTATGACCTTTAGAAATTTAGATCTGAACTACGGAATGAGGTTGCCTGCATAAAGGTTGACAGCTGTGAAGTTAAGCATCTTGTATGCATCAAAAATGTAATAGATATGTGGAAAGCTTTCCAATGCAATCTTAACTAAAAGCAGCCTCTGCAAATTTTGAACAGTCAGCAACAGGAAATTCAGAATTTTGATCAGTGCTTAGCTTTCTGAAGACATTTACTCTGAAACACTCTCTATTCCACAAGCTATATGCCTTGTTTGTCAATGAGTCAGTTCCTGTTAATAAGTCATGCAAAATGATGCAGATTGAAGTTATGCAAAGAAAATTATCTTTCTTGAAACTACTGTGTTAGCTGATTTGCCTACTTAACATGTTGTGACAGCTTCAAGATCTTGAAACTGTCTAGAGATATACACAAACCATTAAAAACTCCAAGAAAAGCTGCATTTGAAATAATAGCAAGTGTCAAAATATCTTGGAAACCGTAGGGCAATAAAATATTAATAACAAAACAGCTGTTTAACGGCAGCCTACCAAACACTTACAACATACTGATCTTATTTATACAAGAAGAGATGTCATGTCACATTCGGAAAATTAAGTCCTATGGTTCTCCAGAATGCTTTAAGCACATATTGGGGG
>JANRGW010018556.1:0-13845 GCA_024733675.1 Psilopsiagon aymara | reverse complement strand
TATCAATCTTAAACTTAAATGTATGAATTTTATAAAAAAGTTTAATATTTCATATTATTTATAACATCACATGCAATAGGCATAGAGAATTTGGTAGTTGGAAGGACTAACTTTGAAAGAGCCACAGCACAATTTTTTGTGGTAAATCATTTACAAAGTGCTGTATTTTCAAGGTAGCAAGTATTAGCCAAACAAAAAAACCCTATGCATGTCAATTAGTAATTAAATAGATTGTGCATATTATCTTATTAATTAAATAGATTATACATATTACCTTGCTGTCTTCCAGAATACCAAAAAGCCTTATAGTAACTTGAACATTAGACTTTTTGTTTTAAACTACAGCCTATTTTTTATAAAAGCAGTCTTCCAAGAAACAAAAGCACATCGTCAAATGACCAGTATTATTCCCTATTAAGTCATATGAATATCACCGATATTCATTATTGTTAACCATCATTAGAATTAAAAGTTATTTTCTATACATTTAGTACTGAACACTATTTTTTACTTTTTTGTCTATGAAGACAATAATACTTTCTTCTGTCCCTACTTGATGGATTTTGGATTATGAATTTAACTTATCACTGTCATAATTAACCGTCATTTCAGCAATATTATCACTTTGACGACATGCATTTGTGTTAAGTAGATCACAATTATCACCGTACTTAAGGTGAAAATACAGACTCTTGTTTTTACAATCCTTGTACAGATAGCGGTGTATGCCTCAGAGCAAAAGTCAAAGAGAAATCTCCCTGATCATATTTGACAGTCATGCTTTTTTTCTTTTTTTTTTTGATAAAACCAGTACACACTTCCTCACTGAAGCCAGTGGCAAAATTACAGTGGAATTCAGTAAAGAAGGATTCCCATTCATTTCTAAGCTACATCTACGAGCACAGTGAGGGAACACACAACAAAGAAATAATAATTAATTGCATGCATAATCACAAATGAGTGATTTTCGAAGGCATGTAATTGAAAAAACAACTTCAGCCTCTTGTTAGGAGTCTTGCTGAGTTAGGAGATTTGCCAGTGAGACTGAAATACAATTGATAGCTTTAATTTTTGACTTTTTATTAAAGTTTTTATTTAGAACAACAATTCCTTTGTTGTTTTCCCTAGTGTGTCCCTCAGTCCAATTAAAAACTACTAGTTGACTGTATAATATAAAAAAGAAATTGCTACAACACTGTGTAATATCCCAAATGTATAGGGCAGAAGGGGTTTTGTCATTACATCATATGCTAATTGCCTCCATTCTATATGAATCAACCCCTATCAAAAACATGTTAACAAGTGTTATAACAGGATTGAGACTGTAAGATACTAAAATATTTTTTACAAATGGGTTAACCATTAATTATGCTGCACAGGATATTACAAAGGCAGTTTGATATTACAAAGGCAGCAAGAAATACTCTACATCGGCATAACACTGATTCTCTTTCACAGTACTGCTTTTGTAGACCAAAATTTCAAAAATGCTAAACATTTAGCAGCTCCCAATGAAAACTGGAACAATAATATCAAAGTCCTTTAAAAAAAAAAAAAAAAATCAAAATCCCACATAAAGAAATAAAAATACCATAGGCAGGTGAATTTGTGGTACCAAGCCACAAATGGATGCTTCCCTGGAGTGACATGCTACTAGAAAGGTCAGTTTTACAAGTATGAAGATATGCTACTGATTTATTTTCATGCATACTTAATAGGTTCTATTTTGTGTCTGAACTGTTGCTGAAGAAAGGCATTGATTGTAAAATAGGTGTTCCAGTTGTTTACTCTAATCCCAAAAAGCAATTTGGGACAACTGTTTTGTGTATCAGACACACTTGAGCTACGTGAAGTCCAGAGCTTTGACACTGAAGGTGGGAATAGTTGTAAAAAAAGCATCATTATTTCCCAAATGCATCTACCTTAGGTGCTGCCCACTGACGCCAGTAATGAACAAAGACAGCTATCAACTTCAGTGATTCTCTCAATGCAAAGTCAATTCGCTGACTCCCCAACAGTGGGCATCAAAAGGTATTAAGTTGTTCAAGTTACTCATATTTATTGATCTTCTGTCTAAAGAACAACAGATGAATTACTCCTGCTGTTCTGTGGACTGAGTGTTTTTATTTAAGCGCTATTCCTATGAAGCATGCACTATACATGGTTTAATTTTAAAAGCTTCATGAGATTTGCACTGTCCACATGTATTATTTCACAAACAGATCTATTTTCAATCATTGCTGTTACAACAGCATGTCATTGTTCATCCTCCTCAGCAGTATCTATGTGCTCATAGGTACTAGGTTTAGAAGTCAGAAAACCCTTATTGTCTAGCCATTTTAGACAGACAAAAAACCTGGTTAATACAAAGAAAAATATAATTGCTGAACAGCAGAGAAGCTGTTGACCTGCATTTTAAAATCCTTGGGGCATCAGCGTTTGCAGTACTCTCAATCAGTTTGTGTATTGGGTTTGCCTGGCAAGGGTTTGGTAGTGGGGGAAGCTTACAGCAGCGGCTTCTGCGAGAAGCTGCCAGAAGCTTCCCCATGACTGACAGAGCCAATAACAGCTGGCTCCATAACAGACCTGCTACTGGCACAGGCTGAGCCCATCAGTGACAGTGGGTAATGTAGCTGAGAAGGGGAAAGAAAAAAAAGTGCTGTGCAACGGGAGCCAGTGGTAAAAGTGAAATTCTGTGAGAGAAACAGCTGTGCAGACATCAAGGTCTGGTGCAGGTCATGAAGACCTGCAGCTCATGGCAAGGACTCACATTGGAGAAATTCATGGAGGACTGCCTCCTGTGGGAGGGACCCCAGGCTGGAGCAGGGGAAGTGTGTGAGGAATCCTCCCCTGAGGAGGAGAAAGGAGCAGAGACGTGTGATGAACTGACCATAGCCCCCATTCTCTGTCCCCCTGCACTGCTGTAGGGGAGAAGGCAGAGAAAACCCAGGAGGAAAGTTATGCCTGGGAAGAAGGGAGGTGTGGGGAGAAAGGTGTTTTAAGATTTAGTGTTTATTTTCTCATTATCCTCCTCTGACTTGTTTGGTAATAAATTAATTTTTCCCCACCCTGAGTCTGTCTTGCCTGTGATGGTAATTGGTGATTGATCTCTCCCTGTTCTTATCTTGATCCATGAACCTTTTGTAATATTTTGTCCCCCCTGTCCAGCTGAGGAGTGATGGAATGGCTTTGGTGGCCAGGATCGACCCAGCATAGCTTGTTATACTCCACCTCTGAGTAGCACAATCATGTTCCCCACAGTTGTTTTGAAATCACATCTGTAGTCACTTACTTTTGTGGTTTCACAAGCTCCATTCTTTTTTTTTTTTTCAACTCTTTGTTTAGTTTTCCAAAGAAGGTAACATGAAAGAAGTTTTAATCTGGTTCTAATTTCTGATAATCTAATAGCAGATACAAACTGTGCTTGGAGAAGTAACTTTAATCAGCAACTTCCTTGTGTGGCCTAGCAAGGTACTGACAAAGTAAGAGGCAGTACTGTAACATCAAGATAGCAACAAACATGGAACAGGTGAGCTATGGTATTTTTCTAATAAAAAAGATGATGTGTAGAAGAGCAAATGAATGCTGAATTATGCCCTTTTAGTCAGACAGACAATATTAACAGGATGCCCTAGAAGAAGCAGTACATCAGCTTTTGCTCTGGCATGAAGCCCAAACATTGCATAAAACCTGCACACCTAAGCACAGCATCAAGCCACCTGCAGCTGCCTCCTAAAAAGGAACAAAGGAGACAGGGCATCCCAAAGCTTGATAAAGTCTGCAAACTATACTTCAATTTGATCTGGACAGGAGCCTACCATTTGCATAGTTCTGGCAAAAATTTTTCTACTGTGCTCATGCTAAGCCACGTTAAGAGCTACCCAACTGCTTGTGCACTACTGGTCATAAGCCAAATCCATCAAGTATGACTAAGACTGGCATGAGTGTTGAACTACAATGCTTTCTATAATATATGCGAAACATTAAGAATGTTTGACTTCTCTATACCAACATTCCTCAATGCAGAGAACAAAGACAAAATGCCATCTGCTGCTTTAGATTCAATCATGAGAAACTCTTTGTCACTCCTAACAGTGTTTTGTTAAGACCATGGCCGAAACACATTGAATAAGCAAAGCAAAGACTGTTGCAGTCTTGCTGCTTATGTCGAGTTTGATTCACTGGCGCAGAAAACATTTCAGTTGTAACTGCAGGAAGGCATCAACATCAAGCAAGCACAAGATTTTTTTTTTTTATTATTTTATTTAAAGGCCATTAATTCTCAACAAAACAGGCCTCATTGTTAACAACAGCACAAAGATCAAGAATGTCTTGTTCACAGCAAGTCTGTGACATATTTCATTCTGTTCATATAGTTTCCTCACGTTTCATGATGACTCAAATTTTGGCATATATATTCACATGCATAGATAGGGAGATAACAGTATCTCACTTAATCATGTATAAATGTATTCAGAACACTTTAGCTTTTTAATTTAGTGGCATACAAATTAAAAAAGGAAGCAAGGTAGGATTAAAAATCCAAGAAATCAAAATAACTTTTCCTTCTTCACCACTCCTGCCTCCTGGCAACTTGCTGTCTCCCAAGGCCCCTAGGACCTTTTCTCCAGAGGTCTTCCTGTCTGGTTGTCCCAGGCCTGTCCCGCTGCAGCGAGGCCCCAGCCTGTTTTCCATCCCAGGTCAGACTTCGCCTTGGACTTCAGGGAGCCCTGTGGGATCCCTATCAGCTCATTTTTTAGGTCCCTCTCAACAACACTGCCCTTGAGCTCATTCTTCCCCCCTCAAACTGGTGTCATCCACAAATAGGGAGTGTCTTCTGTCCCATCATCTAGGCTGTCAATGAGGAGAGTAAACTGTAATGAAACAGACACCACCGGTTATGTTTAGTGGGAGGAGTCCCTGCCCATGGCAGGGGGGTTGGAACTAGATGATCTTCAGGTCCTTTCCAACCCTACCCAGCCTATGATTCTATGATTCTACTGTCTGCTGGTTGGACTAATCACAGCCCTCTGGACCTCTCCTCCCTTCTCACCCACCTTCTCATTCAGCTATCCAAAACAGACCTCATCAATCTCATGATAAGGAAACTCTGGGATACTGTGGCAAAGATCTTGCTAAAGTCAGGTTACATCCAGATGCTTCCCAGGGTCTGGGGGGAGGCTTACCTGCTTTTCTCAGGCAAAGAAATTAAGTCCTAATCTTTGTAAGATGATAGAGAGCAAGACACCAGCCAGCTGCCTTTGGTGCATTCTGTCTGGTCCCATGGGCTACAGACTCAGGGACTTGGTACCTTGAGGGCAGATCTTATCCGTGAAAACTGAAGCAAAAGCACATCGTTACCACCCCCATCTCTTTGGACAAAGTTATCCTGCCCCATGTAGCAATGGGCCCACATTTTCATTAGCTTTTCCTTTTACAGAGAAGCCCACCTCTACCTACTGTATATCTTTTATGTGTCCAAGCTCAGAAGCTCCATATTCATCCCAGGTAGCTTTTTCTGTCACACTTGCCTGACTTTTCACACACTGTGATCAACCACTCCTTGCTCTGAAGAGGCTATCCTTAAAGACCAGCCTTTGTCCTTCAGGGGCAAACAGGTCCCTGAATAGGGCCAAATCCACGAGCATAAATTTGTACATGTTCGTAACCACAGAACCAGGAGCAAAACATTCATTTGGATAAAGCTGTTTACTTTAAAGTGTCAATTATTAACACTCATACTTTGTTCAGGTATTTAGTTAGCAATCCAGCACGGCAAATGAAATAGCTGAGGAATTTCCAAGCGCAGCATCTTTTATGGTGCTTATGATTCACATGAGAGCTTACATACTCCTCAGCATTTTGATTTTAGATCATTTATTCAGCCCTTGCTTTCAGTGCAAGCAGAATGAAACTGTATTTAAGGGTCTCCAGAGGTGTACAACAGGCAAATGGAGAGTAACCACAAGAGTTCATTTACCTCACTTCTGCATCCCTTTGCAATCACAGACTTCAGGGAATCAACAAAAGATGCTGGCAGCAGAAGAAGGGCTCAGCTGTAAACTCAAGACCTGAAAACAGGTTAGGGTTCCCTTTCAGATCTCCTACTGTAAAGGGGGAGCTCCTAAAATTTCTGTTACTGTTAGCACTATGCTGTCAATTTCCCTTGCAATAAATCTATATTAAATAACCATGAATTCTACCTTTAAACAGATATTTCTAATGTTGCTCTTAGTATACCACAGCCTACTGAAGTAAAGCTATATAATCCATAATTCTTCATTTCATATCCTCATTGGAACAATTCTACAAGATTATTTAGGCACTGAACTTTTTATCATCTGGAGCAAAAATTAGCCACTTTGAGGATCTTTGAAATAAACAAGACTTAAGCATGCAGGAGAGTGTATGAACCCTGTACCTCAGCTATGTAAAGTAAAGCTTGTTATGTGTGGGCTTATAAAGATTTTAGGCCTGTACTAACCCATCACAAAGAGTTTGGGAATTTGCATGTAAGAACTCTTCTAATATTCTTACAATCTCATTGTAAACTCTTCCTCAGACAAGGCATGCAGAAATAAGTCAGTGTGAAGGATAACTCTTAAAAGAGTGTAGAAATGACAAAAAAAGGTGCTTTTAAATGAAAATAAAAAAATTGCCAATATATCCTTGACCAAACTGGTATTTCATCAAGAGAAAACTACAAGCATCCCCTGTCTCTTCTGTCTTGCTAATATTCTTTAAGATTCTTCCCCTTTGCTGCATGCAAGGTTTGCTGTAAGAGTGACGCAAGCCACAGAAGAAAGTGAGGCCGGAAGGGACAAACAAGTTGCGGTTTTTAATGAGAATATTTTTTTTTCTTTAAACAAAGATGGCACAAACCAAGGAGCATCACTAAATTAATGGACCATAAGTGACTTCCTGGATTGAAGAAGGTTGATTGAACAATCAAATTTTAAAGTCCTAATAGAAATAATGAACCTTATTCAGTCTAACCTTGCAAAAAGAAAAAAGCCCAAAACTACTTAAGAGTTTTTATTGGCGTGTTTTTTTACATCAAATGCCTAATGAGATGGCAAGCATGCATGAATAATTGTTTTTACTTACTATTCCTATTAAAGATGAGCTGTAATTCTTTCAGTCAGAAATAAAAATTCTTCCCTCATCATTACCATTAAATTGGCTTTTTTATTCAAATAAAGCAGCACATCTAAATTGATCTTTAAATAGGAAGAAAAAATAACTGTCTTTAATAAAACAAATATTTTCCCCCTCTTCTCTTTATCATACTTTCAGTTATTTTGTAAGTGTTTAATGGATATAGCAGAAAATTTTTTGCCTTAGAGCACAGCAAAAAAACCCCTACAAACCCACCACCGCTCTTGGAAGTGTTACTGAATTCTTTTCAAGCATCAGCAGGAAGACAGTTTCAATTTTTCTGTGAAGTTCAGAAGTCTCAGTACACTTTTAAATATTTTTTCAGGTGAAAAATTTGACCTGATATTGAATAAGCTGGTTCTAAGTCTCATTAGTGGAGCAGTGTATGAATTTCGACATTAAGTGACAAAAGTATCTTATTCTGTTGAGCTTGATGCCTCTAAAGTTGCACTTATACCATCATAGGAATGGGAGCCTCTTTTTTCTGCTATATTTATCCTGTAACTTGTACACAAAAGGCTCAAGAAATTTTACCATGTGTGGTGATTGCAATATGTAGTGTTTTGCTGAGAAATAAAGGATGTAAACTTCCAGTCTTTCAATCATTACAGACAGCTGATATTAAAGGTAGAGAAAGACGTTTTAACAAGGCCTATAGTGACAGGATATTGGGTGATGGCTTTAAACTGATAGAGGCCAGATTTAGATTGGATATAAGGAAGCCATTTCTTCATGATGAAGATGCAAGTCTGGGACAGATTGCCCAGAGATGTTGTGGATGCCCCATCACTGGACTGAGGTCAGTCTGAATGGGGCTTTGAGCAACCTGATCTAGCGCAAGGCATATGTGCCCACGGCAGGGGGATTGGAAATAGATGATCTTTGAGGTCCCTTCCAACCCAAACCTTTCTATGATTAATTTTTTTCATGTGTACAAATGATTCTCCACTTATTCTTGGTTCTTCTTTGAGGATACAACTTAGAGTTATGGTGGTCAATTTCATCTGCTTTGGCCTAACTTTCATTCTTTCTTTCTTATCCCCCAAAAAAGTATGCAAAATTTTTTTCTGCAGTATTTTTTCATTATATAAATGTTTGAGTGTTGCTTTTTTTTTTTTTTTTTTCTGTCAGTAAAGCCATTGTCCTGAAACCAGAGTTCTACCTATCACTTTGGCTGAAAATGGAACTATATTTCTCCCATTTTGTGATCACACATGATAAAATTGACTCACTTCAGTGAAATTCTAGAATAAAGAGCACACTGTCAGCCTGTCTTCAGGCAGAAGAGCTTGCAGAGCCCTCCAGGTATCCTACACCTGACAGGGCTTTCTGCAGAAAGAGCCAGCTGAGATGAAACTCATCTGTAACCTTTGATATCCTGTAAAACCCTGAAAGCTTAAAAAAGTTATTGCCAAGCCCCTCTATGGTTACTGCTCCTGGAAAATATTCCAGTTCAGATTGGCTGTTGCATTGCCTTAGCTCTACTAAAAATTATCTTAATGTGACATAATCTCCCTACTTATGTATTTGACTCTGTACAACAAATATATGCCTTTCACTGTGCTTTCTCTCACAACTTAAGAACTGCCTATAAATACATCCAAAGCCTCCTTAAAATTCTCTTTTGTTGTGCTGCTTGCACAAAACACTAGCATCAATTAGGTACTGCTGAGATCACTGTCTAGTGAATTGATCAGTATTGCCTCGCTAACTTGTATTCCCCCAGCATGTCTGTTTCCAACTGTTGTGTTACCTTAAACATACATTGTAAACACCACAGGAAAGAGTTCTTATTCTTTCCTCATATACTACCTAGTATAACAGAGTCCTGGACCATGGCCAAAGTATGATGATAGTACAAATACCACATATTACCTAAAGAAGGTATAAAAAATGACACAAAATAAAGCAATTTCTGAAGCAATTATTTTTGTCTTATAAATAAAGCCTTCAAACTATATAGATTCTGATTCTTTAGTATCACCCCAAAAATGTCTTCTGCCCTCTGCCCAACACCACATTTTGTTAGAATTAGCATCTGTTATTACTGTGTATTTACATGTGCACAAAATTAGTTTTCCCAAAGGAAGTTTCTCTGAAATTCCAATTACAGTGGAAGAATGAGACTAGAATGGCAGCTGTCTGACAGTGGAAATGATCACTGAAGGACTTTATGCTTCCCCTGGTCCAGGATGACCACATCTTGGGGCTATCAGACCACTCTGAAAATACAAAATACTCCTGAACTGTACTGATGTAGCCATCCATGAGGAATTCTTAGAAAAAACAACCACCACCAGAAATCAGATCCCCAAGCCATCATACTGATACCAACCATGCTATAGGTCAACTTAGGTCATGTGTCATTAGCATGAGTGGTACCAACACAAGAACCACATGATGTCATCAAATATACAGCTGTGATGCAATCGTGATCTTTAGGAAACCCACTTCATCTTTACTGTTTGAAAATACCTAGGTTTAGCCACAAAAAAAAAAAAAAAAAGGGTTAGCCTCTAGTTAACAGATTTGGGGGGCTGGAAACCTTCATCCTTTGAAGGATAACAGGCATAAGATTATGTTAAAGAAAACGGTTAATTATCCCAAGATTAGTACAGAATAAGGCCCTGGTTGTACAAATAGATGGGCACAATAGAAAGTGTTGGGTCACCTGGATTTTTTTCACTAACTTCATGAGCATTGTATAGAGGTGCTCAGAAAGACAAAATTTACAAACCACTGGGCTTTACTGGTGGAAGTGACTTGTTTTAAAAATTCAAGAAGGTCTTTATTTGCACACAAAAGAAATTTAACTGGCCAGTACTGAAAATCAGCCAAGTCTATGTTGCTAAATAAATGAAAAGATCTGGAGCTGCTGCAAGACTAGAGCTTGTGTGTGTGTTGTGTACTGAGCAACAGGCAAGGAAGTTGTAAGAAGATGCCACTGCTTCTGCCATAGCTGCTTCTGAGACCTTCTTCCTCCTTCCCATAGCAGAAGAGAAACCAGAATAAAAATTCTGGAATTAAAAAGTATTAAAAGAGTATTTCTACCAGCACTCCTTATTTTTGAGTGCTTGTATCTCTTTAACATGTGCAGTAAAATCAACTTAAGAAGTTGGCTGCCTTCATTTTAATATGCAGCATGGATAAAGATATGTTGCTCCTATAGCTCATTAAAAAATATCTTCTAGGAATATATATATTTTTTTTTTTTTGTTTTCCAGGGGAAGAGCAGTCTGTGGAGATTAACATCAATCTCACCAGAGAGTTTTGTTAGTGAAGTACAAAAATAAATCAGAATTCTTCAGCAGGATAAGAGCTGTGAGCTACAACACAGAATATTTTTTTCAAACCATTTTTCTACCCATCTTTATTCTCATTGACTTACCAACCACATGAAAGCTTACATAATGAATATAGATCATATCCAGGAGGAATTTCTCTCTTTCCTAAAGGCTGGGAGCAGACGCATACATGTTGTTTTATTCTTCAAACAATGTGATGAATATTTTATGAGCTATGAAGCTCAGCACCTTCCATGAAAGAGAATACCAAAGGAAGGCTCAGACTCTGTCCTCCCTTTTCCTCTCCCCTGGTTCACTTCCCACTCTTCAGAATTAACTTTTATACATGTGAGAAGCAGAACAGACTGTGGCCATACATAACCCCAGGAAACCTGTGACTTGTATGGCAATAACTCATACTGTCTTGAGCTACTTGAAAGAGCAGAGGGAAAAGGTTTTTAACAGTACTCTGATGTGCTCCTAATTTGTTTTGACCATGGGAAGTATAGGGAGCTGATGGTTAATGTTGTCCCAGGACAGAAATGATTGATGCCAGAGAACTGACAACCTGGGCAGGTAAGGTTTCAGATCACTGTTGACAAAGCTCATACATTACATTACACAACAGATTGCAACAATTACTTGCCTGGAGTTCCTTGAAGTACTTTTTTTTTAATCTCAGTGCTCAGACTAATAGTTTTTTTATTCCCAGCCTAGCTTTGACTCACAGGAAAGTACTGAAGTTCATAAAACATAGATATTTCTGATTCTTCACTATTAAGCAACTCATGCATGATTTATGCCTGTACAAAGCAGATGTAAGAGAACAAGACTGAACTGATTGCATTTTATACCTGCTTTTATCTGGGTATAAAGGACTGCATAAATAGCAAAATGTGAAACTTCAGGCGCATGTTCTTAAATGACTAGAGGAAGGTTCTCTTTCTCTGAAACTCAGTCTGTGCTGTCAGGGTGGAAGTCTAATCATCACTGCACTGTGAGAAGACAAGTCCATTTTTCAACCATGGCTGGTGGAATTTTTGTGTTAGTAGAAGCTAGAATCAAGATAAGAGAAGCATCAAATACATTTCCTTTCAGTCCTGACAAGGAAACCGGTGACTTTCCTAGTGTAAAACATGGTTCCCAGCTCAGACATCTTTTAGTGTACAGATACTGTGTTGCTGCTGAGCTCAGCTAAATCAATGCTGAAGTCATGGAAGTAGTCTTTCAAGCTGGGAGTTGGTCATGGCTATATGGGTGGAAATCAGGGATGTTAATTATGATTCTCAGGTTCAAAGTCTTAGGCACTTTCAGTCCCAGAGCACCATTAATAATAAATGATTCAATAGGCCAGAAAAGAGAAAGGATGGAAAGCTTATCTGAGCATGACCTAGGCCAGTGCTACAAAGCACACTGCCATTTTTGTTCAGGTCACTGCCAAGACTCAGCATGCATTCCTGAGATCCAGGCGACATAGCAAAGATAGTCACTTTAGACATCGCTATCACTTCTCCTAGTCTTTCTCATTTCATGACTATTAAGAAAGATATTCTTTAGATGATCCTTAATCTAAAGCAGTATGAGTTTCCTGAGCTAGACCTCAGTTCTATTCCAGAGTTCTCAAATTGCAGTTCAGGTTGCAAGCAAAAAAGAACTTTCAAAAGATAAGGCTTGAGAAAGGAAAATGAGCCTTTCTTATGCCCATCTCTGGGTGCATTGTGCTACTGTATCAGATACTTCTGAACGCCTTACTGATGAAATCAATAGGAATCCTTTTCATTCTCCTAAAAAGGACCAAAACATGAACGCATACTCTTTCCTTTTCTAACTCTTCAGCCTCAAAAAATCCAGTGGCACTTAAAGCTGCTTACACTTCTTAGAAGTTTTGGTTAAAGAAAAGCTGTCCAGTCTTCACTATCCATGCATCTGTCAGAGAATAAAATAGAGAGGAGGTAAGAGAAAGAAAGGACTAGACAAAGAGAAACTGGAGTCACTATGAATACTCTTTAATCTGATTTCTGCCTCCTCATCCATGCCTGTCAACCAGAAATCATTCAGCACTTTGCAACATTAAGGAGAAATTAGTTTCTATGTTCCTATTAAAAGATATAAAAAACCCACCTGGGATAAGGCAGTACATATTTCTAAAATATTTATATAACTTATTTTTTTCAATCATAAGTGTTTTTCATGTTCCAAATGCTGTATTCTGACATATCTGCTTGGCTGCAAAAGTTCAGTTTCAGTCAATAAAGCTAATAGTCAAGAAGTTTATGTCTATTTATATTCCAATAAAGTCTAAGTTTAGTTTCTGGTTTTCATCCCACTGCCTTTTTTTTTTTTTTTTTTTAACAGTAACTCATGCCTAAAGGCAAAAAAAAAAATCTGAAATTCAAAACAATAAATAAGAAAAGGAGAAGGTATCTCTGTGGAGTGAAGAAAAGGCAAAGAAATATATAGAAGTAGAATATTTTGACCTAATAAAATGCATTAAAATAAACCAAGTAAACCTGTACTTTATTTTTAGAAGCTAGTGGTGAGAGGTCTTCAAAAGATCCTGTTTCCTGTACCCTGAAAGTATCCTCCTAAGTCAGCCCAGTGGTACATTCACATCCAGCATTCTCGCTCTGGAAATGGGCTATATGAATTAAAAACAAGGAAGGATACTACCTGCAGCTGTGTTCTGCAAGCATCCATAATCAGTGAATAATACCTCTCTGCCTGTGCCATCCTAGCTATTTAAACATTTGCGGAGACAAAAGTAGTTTAATTATTTCAAATGACATTCCAGTAGTTTTTTGTGGTGTTGCAAACTGCAGACGTTGACTTGAAACTGTTTTCTTGGGGGGTGTTGTTATGATCTTAGTTTGATGTCAATTATTTTTTGCTGCCATCTGTTTGGTGCATTATGTAAACAAAGTAGTTAGAAGAACATGGTCTTATGTCTTATACTATGTTTATACTAATTTAACAAACCAGATAAAGTTAGTATGATGTTCTAGTTTCTCACAGGAATTCCTACATGCTATTCTACCCTAATTTTTGTTTTTGCACAAGACAATTCTAAAATAACATTAGGCTCAAATATATATACACATATAAAATCAGCCACAAGTGTTCTGAGGGCTTGTTAACTTGTATTTATCTTTCTCTGTTACAGGTCCTCCTGTCGCAGGACCTCAAACAATTGAGAGACGATCTATCCACCTCTTCACGTGTACCAACCCAAGTCTCAGCTATTAGCAAAAGGTGTCCTACCTTTCAAGAGAGAAGATATAGAAGGTATACGCCACGGGCCACCCTATGGTTTTACCTGCGGGATCATGGAGAAGATATGACGAGGTGGGATAGAAAACCTACTTCCGTACTGGAGGAACGGGTGCGTGAATTGGAGAGGAGAACA
>JANRGW010018549.1:27500-60896 GCA_024733675.1 Psilopsiagon aymara | reverse complement strand
AAGAAATTCTTTAATGTAAGGGTGGTGAGGCACTGGAATGGGTTGCCCAGGGAAGTTGTGAATGTTCCATTGCTGGCGGTATTCAAGGCCAGGTTGGACATAGCCTTGGGTGATATGGTTTAGTGTGAGGTGTCCCTACCCATGGCAGGAGTGTTTGAAGTAGATGATCTTAAGGTCCTTTCCAAACCTAACTATTCTATGATTCTATGATTCAATGACCATCTAGTTCCAACCCCATTGCCATGGGCAGGGATGCTTCGCATTGAACGGTTGCTCAAGGCTCTGTCCAACCTGGTCTTAAACACTGCCAGGGAAGGAGCATTCACAACTTCCTTGGGCAGCCCATTCCAGTGCCTTGCCACTCTTACAGTAAACAACTGTTAGTGTAGGTTGTGAGTGCGCACTGAAGCCTCATGTTCGGTTTCTCATTAACCAACACCCTCAAGTCCTTCCCTGCAGGGCTGCTCTGAATCTCTTCTTCACCCAACCTGTAGCTGTGCCTAGGATTGCCCCAACCCAGGTGCAGGACCTTGCACTTGGCGTGGTTAAACTTCATAAGGTTGACATCGGACCACCTCACAAGCATGTCAAGGTCCCTCTGGATGGCATTCCTTCCCTCCAGCATATCAAACAAACCACCCAGCTCAGCGTCATCAGTGAACTTCTTGCTGAGGGCGTACTCAATCCCACTGTCCATGTCAATGACAGAGATGTTGAACAAGACCTGTCTCAACGATCCCTGAGGGACACCTCTTATTACTGGTCTCCAGCTGGACATTGAGCCATTAAGCACAACGCTTTGCATGCTGCCATCCAGCCAGTTCTTTATCCTCTGAATGGTCCACCTATCAAATTGATGTCTCTCTAATTTAGAAACAAGGGTGTGCGGGTGTAAGGGACCTTGATGTGAAGGATTTCTCAGCTAGACTAGCTTCTGGGAGAACTTTCAGATAACAGAGGAATGTTGCTGGGAAAGTTTTGAGACCATAGGGGAGCATTGCAGGGAAAGTTTGACAAGATAAGAAGGAAGAAAGAAGAGAGGAACCAGTATCCAATGAGCGAACGACAGTGAGAAGCAGGCATCCAATCAAGGCAACCAGTGAGCAAGATATCAACCAATGAAGAAGTGAAAGTACCCACGTGGGCAGTGATAGCTAACCAATTGTATTAGCTGCTCATACAAGCGGGTAATTTGTAAAGCCTATATCAACCCTGGACCTTTGGGAAATAAACGATTTCATTTCCTAAACAGAAATGGGGTCTGTGCCTTATTCTCCACAAGAGTGTCATTCGGAACAGTGTTGGATACTTTGCAGAATTCCAGGTGGATGATGTCAGATGCTCTGCCACTGTCCATCAGTTCCATAGACCCATCATAGAGGGGTTAGGCAGGATTTCCCCTTAGTGAAGCCATGTTGGCTGTCACCAATCACCTAGTTTTTTTCATGTGCCTTATACGCAAAAAATATTTAACCTTCACCATCCATTAAGTATTTTCCAACTACTTTACTGGTTTTGGTTCTTACAGGGGGGGGTATGTTCATGTATTTGTGTTCATTGTAGGAACACTTTCACAGTGGCAGAGGAGCTATATTGGTAATATTTCTGTTGGGAGGGTTGAGAATATTGTAGGGAACACACAGACTAAATTCCAGTTTTGAAAGTGAAAAAGTTCTCCCACTAGTGGGTGAAAAATAAGTGAGTTTTTATGTGCTTTTTATGGCCAATATATATTTCTTACTACTTTGCTAAAGTAAATTCTTCATGATTCATTACTTACTAGTCTGTATACTTCTGTACACTAGAAATATTTTCACATTTCGGATTAAGATGTTGTAACTGTATTTCAATGAAATATTGCATTACTTAGAATACATTACTTTTGCAAATGTACTGTTGAACATTTACAAGTATACTACTAAGTACTATCTTAACAAAATTACACTTGTCAAACAAATGAATAAAGTGCATTTTAAGATGCATTACTCTGGTTTTAATTGTATTTGTTCACTTACTACATTAAATCATATAGAGCAATACTCTGTGGTGGAACTTCCAGCCAGTGTGAATTATTATGTTTCCAGTGTACACATTTTATGATTTGTTTATAATTTTTATTTTTTTTTTTAAGGAAACAACTTACTTGTCACTAAAGGTTTTGGTAACATCAGAGCAAATACACTAATGTCCAAGTTTCTGTTATAGACCTCAATTTGGTTTGATTTCTTATCATGGACAGAAAGTAAGGTTCCATATTTTGTCACATCTGATAACTCATCTTGATCAATTTAATATTATGGATCTAACATACCTTAAAACAGTGCATGTATGTGACAATGAGTAGTGAAGGAAGAGTCTGTGATGTTAACTGTGTCAGTTGAAAGGAAAGATCTGGCTTGCAAGACTATTCCTTTATGATCTTAATTTCATTGTCATGAGCCAATGTGATTATAAAATAAGATGTCAAAAACTATTCAGCAGAAACCTAAGTCAAATTCTCTATAATTCCCACGAGAAGTTTTGTTGATTTTACGTATGATTCATGTGAGCATACATGAAAATTAAATTAATTTCTTAGGGAAATGGAAGAAAATATAGCAATAAAAAAATTATCAAGCAGCTGAGTATTCTTGTTCAAATAATGGGGTATGTATGCTTAATTTGAGAAAAGAAGGAAGATGTTCGGCTAGTTGTCTGTGTATGATTAGAGAATGCATCTCAGATTTTGAAAGCCTCTTCCACTTGATAGTGATTACTCCATCAGAACAGTGTATAGATGGAATATAATTAATCCAATAAAAATATAAGATTTGAAATTTTAAGCTAGTGATTGAAATTCAAAGAAAGAATTAAATTACCACCAGTGCAAAATGATTTAATTTGAGCTGCACAATCCCAATATAAAAATCATACAAGTATCCTTAATGGGATACTTACTAACAAAAGGAAAATAATGTCTTGGCTAGAAGCTCAGATCAAAGCTCTTCACCAGCTTTTGGCCCATGGTTCTTTCACTCCCTAAATATTATTTTTGTTTAAAAACTTTGAATTTTCATGGTAAGAACTCAGTGCAGCCCATTTGCCGCATGTATGCAAAAGTTGCTTTGTACAGGGCGGAACATGAAATAGGTAGTTTTGTATCTATGAAATGGCACATTACTCTGTGCGATCCAAACAAGAGATGATTGTGAGAAGCTAATTGTGATCCACAGTGATGCTGTTCTTACTAGCCAGAGACAAGTGTATTCATTAACCTTGACAAAGCACTGCTAAATGACATCTTGAATTTGTCTGCCAATATGGGCTACAATTATCAAATCAATTGGCTTTGCAGAAAATCTGTTCCTATTCTTCTACATGGCTCTTTTCTGTTGGCACTACCTGTGCAATTTTGGCCTTGCCAAATCCTTCTTTGTTGTGGGAGCTCCCTAGATTTTATTAAGAAGCCAGTATTTTCAGAAATATGGCTTGAAAACAAGGATCTCAAAATAAAGGGAACGTTATTGTAAAATAAAAACTAAGTTCAATATTCACATGTGCAGCTCCTAGCATCAGTTGTTATTTGGCATAGTTAATTTCTGCATATGTAGAGTGAAAACTTCATTCATGACTGGGAAAATAATGAGGTTGAACAGACATGATTTTGTCCTCCTAAACAGTCCAATTAAAGTTGTTTCTTACAATGATAATGTTATACTTTTATGACAGGATGTACAATTGATTAAGCCTGTTACGATAGGTGTGCATGTGTTTATTATGAATGAAATTCTGCACATTTTACATGTAAACTAATTAATCAATAGGAAATGAAAGTGAATAATAATCACTGTCTCATAGCAATGAATAGTGCTGCAGATCTTCATGGAAATTGATTAGTCTCAGAAAGTCATTGGTGAAGTTACATGTTGCTGTAAACATTCATCTTTGTTGAAAAACTCTTAAATGGTCTCTAACATGTTTACTTAATCTACATCTTGTTCACTGTGGAATATTTAAAATCTTATTTGGGATATGATATTGAGAAGGCAGTTATGAAACATTTCCTCGGGTTTTTAGTCGTTGTTAGAGTTCAGCTGGGTTAACAGAATGCTTTTATTTTGTTCTGTATGTGCCAATCTCGGTTTAATTGTTTTATTGCACTTTTGTTTTAGGAGCAGAATTTTTAATTCCTGATTGATCATTGGATAACTTTTTAAAAGGCACTTAATACTCACACTAAAATTTTTTAACTTTTCTTGACTGCTATCAGCAGCCTGACTGCCCTCCATGGCGCTCAGTCAGCATTTTCAAATTCAGCACTTTGTATCATTGATTGATAGAAGACACTTCTCTCCCAGTTACTGAGTCAGACACATCAGGGAGAGACAGAAAGGCTGCAGAAGAAAATTTAATCAAGCAAAAGTAATTTGGAACTAGAAATCAATCTACTACAAAGTTTATAAGATTCTAAACATTCTTTAGTTGATAGCAGGTATTTAATGCAAAAATTTAAATGAGAGTACTCTAAAGCACACCTTTTTAAAAATGTTCATAGTGTACAAAACAAAACAGTGAATCATAGGGTTGAATTTATTGTCATATTTAAAAGTGCCTTTGATTTTACCATATTGTAACTAAGTATGCCAGCAGTGAATTTGATACACAGTACGCAGACTTCTCACTGATTATTCAATTAACATGTAGTGCCTTTTAATGAATGGGTTAGTGAACTCCATCCAGGTTCCAGCAGAAGCATGTTTCTCTAGAAATTGCTTTCTCATTCTAAAGGAACCATTTCACTGAGAAGAAGAGTTCGTGGTCTGCATCTAACCCCTTAGGAAGGGAGAAAGAAAAGAAGAGACAGTAATTACTGCAGCAAGATTCTTGGTGCTGGACTACTACGATTCTTTTATTCCAACTAAAGCTTTGGTTCACTAGTTTCAAAGCAACTTTAACAAGATTAATAAAAGCTTCCTGCAGTTGATTTGGTCCAAATATCTAGTTCTCATTTGGCCACTAGTGGCATAATTTTCTGTTCTTCAAACACCAACCTTTAACTGATCATTGGAATATACTTTTTCTAAGGGAAATCCAAAATTAATCTATATTTGCAAATCTTAAGAAATTTTGCAGCAATTCACAAGATTGTTAAGAATGAAGAATATATATATATATATATTTTTTTTTTTCTCAGACATACACTGGGGAAAGGAAACTTCTCAGTTCTGCCTAATATGCACAAATAATTGTATGTTATTCTGATTGCTCAGTCCAAAACAACTCAAACTGTTGAGTTAGAACAATTTACTTTTCTGTCTAAATTTAGGAAATACTTTTTTGCTTGTTTTTTTTTCTGATTTAGTAGGCAAGTAATAAAATTAAATATTTGAAAGCTATTCTGGTTATTTCATTTTCTCCCTATGCAAGAGCAACACGGAATTTAGTAGTGTTCTTCATGTTTCCTTAGTATTTCTGCTAGAATATCTTGGGATCACAATGGAAGCACAATTATTTTTTTTGGGAGGGAGGGCAGGTAAAAGAAGTCATGGCTACTTGTCCAGATATTCTTAAATGTCTGTAGTTAAAGTTTTTTTCCCTTCTATGTAGATTGACAATTGGCTTTAGGATAATGCTGTCACTTTTCAAAAAGCTCTCAGCGCGCACATGCATGTGGATCTGCCATAGAATGTATATTTGTACTGTTTTATGATTCCAAATTATTTTTATATGTGCATTACAGAGTGTTTCCAAAGGACTTTGAAATACGCTACCTGTCTTTGAAGGCAGTGTCTTCAATAGACATGTTCAAGTTAAGATTTTAGAAACTGCATGGAGAGAAAGGATTAACTATTTGTGCTCTTTCTAATATCTCTGTTAATTATAACTGTTACTGAAAGAAGAGTTAATGCTTGATGTAAGTATGCAAAGAAGATTTTAGTATTTTTTTAAGTGACAGATAAAAAGAATTTAGGCTAAATTTCCACATTCTTTGTCTTTCAAATGCATAAAATCTGCAAGATTCTGAATGAATGCAGAATTTTATCACCACTGAGTACTTTTCAGGATCAGGATTTAAGATTACAGGGGGTCAGATTCTACAGACTACTCCCTGATTTATTCTTGATGCTTTCCCATGTCTGTGATATGCTTATTACCCAGGCACATTAATGTTAATGTTCCTAGGACCTAGTTCTGATTAACATTCACGTAATCTGTCTATACTGGTAGATTATTTAGATACAGTGAAGTACATTCATCAAGCAGAACAATCTTGTCACTTAGCTGAGTGTGATACACAGGTCCATTTGGCAGAAGGGTCGATTTGAGATGAAAAGTTGTTAAGGATAAAAAAAAAGCAAACCAGAAAAAAACCTTCACGGTAACTCTAAATCACTTCTTGTAAACATAAATGCATTAAAATACATGATAAACCCAAATCACAATAGGCATAAAATGCAACAAAATACTCAGCAACAAAATACTCAACAACAAAATCAATAAAAACAAACAAGCTAAGCAACAAAATGAGTAAAAAACAATTAGAGCATTTAACAGGCAGAGGTAGATATCTGAGTTCCTAAACTTTATATTAGACAATGATAATTTGAGCTTTAGAATGTTTTCATCTCCCTGTCACTTCCAATCTTACTGCTGAATTATAGGTAACATTAAAATTTATTTAGTGAGATAGCATCCCCAATCTGATCCATTTAAAAATACAACCATGGATAACCTCAGTTTAGCTCCTTGATTATTTCTTTTTCCTAGCAGATGGACCAAAATCATATCCATCTACTAAATCTAGATGATTTCATACAATCATTGCTCAAACTTCTTACTCAGTCTCTTGTTCAAGTCAACTCATTAACTTTACTGTTCCTCCTGCACTGTATGAAAAGTAATGCACTTAAAAAAAAATCTTTCTTGTTCAAAACAAAGCAAAACTTATAGGGATGTATCTTCCAAATGTACGGAACCAGGACACATTGTTCTTTTAGATTAAATCTGACTGTATATCTGGTCTTTCTGAGTCACCCTGACCCTAGACAACAGACCTAGCAGTAATTGGCACTGGTTTTGTGTCCTTTAATTTCATGGAGCTATATGGTCCTGCTGGTTTCTTGAGACTCTGCTGACAGCAGATTTGCAGGGCAAATATTCTTGAAGAATATTTTTACTATTTTTACTTAAATGTAATTAGGTGCAGGAGTTTCTGCTTTGTGCATGTGTTCAAGACTTAATGTGTTCAATGAATAGTCAATAGCTTAAATATCCAGAAGGCCATCCAGATTTCTTTTTCCAAAGAGGTTAATTTCTAGTGCAATAAAAAGGAGTAGGCAAGGTCTCATAACATTGTATTTCATAATTATAGATTTACACTGATGGATTCCATTTAATCTTTTAGCTCTATATCAATGCAGCTGGCAAAATTTCTGATGAAAAGCTCACCCGTTTTGTTGACGTAGTTAGATTTTATTGCAGTTGCAAAAAATTAGTTGCAGTAATTTTTGCAAATGCAAACCAGTTAATCAATAAATGGTAAATAAAATGCATGTCATGATGACTTTTTAGATTCTGAATTCTTTCTAGAATTTAGCCATTACTTTGAAATAAATATTATTGGTCAATTGTCAAATTCTAAATAATAAAGCTGGTAAACCCTACGTCATAGTACATTCTTTTATTTCTTTAAGAACTACTTGTACCATAACATACTTCAGTTTTCAGAGTCAAATTATGTGATATAATTTATTTGTTACACATTCAATAGTCTGGAAATTTCAAAATTAAAGGCTCTAAGGTAATTCAGATATTTCTAAACAATATTTATATGAATACTTCTTGGCTTTTTTGTATGTATATGAACATATATTCTCAAATATTTTCCACAAGCAAAAAAAAAAAAAAAATAAAATCGAAGTTACAACTTGAATAAAAAGTCCTCAAAAAAAGACTTGCTAAACACTTGATTCAGTAAATGTCCAGATTAATATTTAACTTTTTTTTACTTTTTAATTATGCACAAGGTTGCATACTTTATTTCAAATTAAATATGCTTACTTTGCAGCATTACATGCAAAATAAGAATGACAGTTATTTTTCATTTTTTTCTGCTTTAAACAATTTTGTTGCAATTGTGCTCATATAGATGCTGTTTTCCCCATTTAAAAGCTATACAACTCAGTACTTTATTTTTGCCTCCGTGTAACATAATGATTTTCCTTAAATTCACACTAAGTGATAAGGCAGTAAAAATTTATTGGAATTATTTAATGGCATGATCATTGATCCCATTGCTGTAAAACTTACCTTAAGGAGGCATTCATTGAAGTGACTAGTGACATAATATCATGGTATGGATTTCTCTTGGAGAGAAACAATGAACTTGCATGGCAAATTTGATTAGATACCGTCTATACTTTATTCTCCTTTACTTAGATTTTCAGTGAGTAACAATTTCTGTTATTCTAGTAGTATTTTGCTCCTTAGTTGTCTAGGCAATTATTTTCCAGTTTTTATTTTTGGGTTGTTGTTTTTCTTACTCAAATAGAATAAATGAACATATGTAAAATATTACATCTCTTTGACTTGAGACTACTCTTCCAGTTCATCAACATCCCTTTGTATTCTAGACTTCACCTTCATAAATATTCCAACTCTCCCCAGCTTGATATCAGAGATAAATACTGTGTTCTCTTTCTCCATGAAATTTGTTAGTTAATAACTAAATAAAATCAGGTCCTGGTTAGCCCTCCACAAGCCAACACATGATTCCATGCATGCTTGGGAATTAATAGAAATATTAAGAAACTAAATGTGAATTAACTATATAAATAGTTTTTTAGCATATATCTGCTATTGTGTATCAAGAATATTTCTGATTTCATATTGTTTTATATACAAGTATTCAGGTTGAATTATTCATGCCAGTAACAATAAACAAGCCACATCAAAGTGTGAGATACAGCTGTTTGATTTAGCAATGGTTTCCCCTGACACTGCTTGTAACCCCAAGCCAAATTAAATTTGAACTCTTACTGTACACGACGAGTTAGGTATTATAAAATGCAAAAAAAAATCTTGAAAAGAGTTAAAAATGAGTTTCATTGACTGTGGAGAAAAATAATTTTTGTTAAATCCATTTTTTGTGGTTCAAGACCCTCTTAATCTTCTAATGCTACCTGCAACAGTATTATGTGCCTTTAATCACATAGTCCAGTGGCCCAAATAGCTGCTCCCTGGCATCTTAATTGTCAGGTTTCTAAGTATATTGCGCATATTCTACTTTATTTCATAAGATGCCTTGGAAGTACTTAATCTCTAAGATTTTATAGGGTTTTTTTCTTTAACATTTGAAGTCCACTTTTGGTGTATTAACTGGTTTCAGGCATCTGTGTACTGGGCATGGCACATCTTTTGCTTTTCCTAGGAGTGGATTTTAACTGCCAGTTGGAGTTATATAAATTTCAAGGCTTGAAAGCATTTGATAACTTCCTTTTGTGGGGAGAAAAAGAGGACCTTGTTCTTCTGATGAGTGCGTGCTGATACAACCTGCTGGGGCAGGTCCTCCTTTCATTACTAAGATTTCTGTGTTAATAATGCATATAATGATGGGGAGCCAATTTAAAATGAAATAGCACATGGCCAAATCAGAGATTTTTGAAGTTCTGGTGTGCATACAAATCTGAAAGTATAGAAGTCGTAATATAAAAGTTACTGATCCTATGGTCCACATTTGAAATGCTCATTATAAAAATTAATATTCTGAGGGGTTTTGAGATAGATGTTGTGTGACGTATCCCAGAGATACAGAGAGTTTTGATACAGTGAATTTTGTTCCCATAATTCAGAGATTTGGCAGACTGATTTTATATTTTCTTAATTGAAAAACATGACATTATCTCAACTATAATATCTTAGATATATGTAGTATATAGCTTATCTGGAAGTGATGGAAGGAACTTTCCAAACATAAAGGAAGCTCTTATGTAGAGTTAGCCTTTTAATCTATCTGAATATGCCTTCAAAGAATGTTCTGAGGGGCTTTAAGAGTATATTAAATTTTCTACGTTCCTGTATTACCCAATTTAAAATTGGTAAATAATTGTTCTGGGATGCTAATAAATTTATTCTACTGCACTGCACAGGTTTGATTGAACTGTGCTACAAGAGGGCAAATTTCCAAAATATTAGTGTAACTGGATTCTTAAAAAAAATCTGAAAATAACTAAATTCCCACAAAAGTCTTACAGAACATGTCTCAGGGCAAAGCAAATATTGATTTTTGTTCTTTAGCACATCTGATGTGAACTTTTAAAACTATTCCTTCTCTAGACCAAAGAAGGGAATGTGTACATGCAAAAGAAGCTTCTGAAATACCACTATGTCTTTTCGCATAAGTTTGCCAGACTTGGCAATTATATGTAGCACCTTGGTCTCTCATCTTTGCTTCTGAAGAGGTTTTATTGAAATCCAATGCAAAATATAAATAATAGAGAACTTCAACAAACAGGAAAATGTGCTGATGCAGTCTCACAGCTGATTTTTTTTTTTTTTCCAGTGCAAAATGATGTTTATGGTTGCAAATACTGTGGCAGAGAAACAATATTAAAATATTTTCAGAAGTTTGATGTGGATCTTATAAATTAACTAGGTATTACTTATGAATTTGATTGATGCATTTTTTTAATGTTTGAATAACAAAATAATGATAAAATTTGCTTTAAATTCATTTAATAAACCTTTTCTAGATACTTATATGATTCATTAAGTAGTAAGCTGCCAAAAAGAGAAAGACAGTTTGTGTTTTGTCACAAAAGTGACATGGTTTAGGTAAAAATGTCATTTTAAAAACTAAGAATGCTTTTATTATCTATGTGCTTCACATAACTTTACATCTAGCACTGCAGATTTGGATTAAAAACATTTTTATGAAACTGACAGTGTAGTTTAGGGAATTTTTTTATACATGAATTTCTTGTCATTTAGACAATATTCATGTTCAGTAGCAACTAGCATCATAAGCATATAGAGTAAAGCAAGATCTACATAAAAATATCTCTAGAGTGTATTAGCACTGCTGCTAAGTTTGCAAGTTTGGGTATAAACTTTCCCCAAGCAGACGTGTTTCAAAATACAACTTAAAAATAACCTCCCCATCTGAAAAAGAGGAAGGGGGTTTGCTAAGAGCTGTCATAATTCCTTAATATCATAAACAGTGATCAGAAAACTAGTATTTTTGAAAGGTCAGGTTTCCTGTAAAAATAGAATCTCTCAGGCTTAAAATTGTCTGGAAAGAAAAGACTGGCTTCAGATGCAAGTCACATGAGGCATGTCTTTTTTACCCCTCAATTACATGGGGCAGGCTCAGTAAATAGCAGCTCTTTCCTGATATATAATACAGTTCAACTTGTTCCTATTTGAAACCTGATTTTTCTTAAAGAAGCTTCTAGGTATTTTTTCTTGCTAGGTCAGATGATATTGATAGATTGTTCATTACAGATATAGTCAGATTAAAGCAATATTCAGTGAGTCCACCATGAATTCACATTTAAGCAGAAAACATTAAGGTGCAATGTGACTGAAAAAGTTTACTTAGAAGTTTAACTTGGATGTGAGTTCAGTGGTTGTAAGACGCCTATACAAATAAGGTCTCAGAAATATTTTAGCAGAAATTTTTTAAAAAAATGAAATCTTTGGTTATAGAAAGCTTGGGAACTTGAGCTAAAAGTTAATATTATTCTCAAATTGTCATAATGATATCCATTATAAAAAAAATCAAAACCAACCAACATCCCCCTCAAAAGCCTTTAGCTACAGTCACTGTTGTGGGTTCATAATAAAAGCTTTATCCTGATGTATTTTGTCATAAATGAATTGTGAACATTATAGATGGATAATCAACTTAATAGTGCATGTTCAATAGTTAATATCAATTATTGATTCCAACTTATAAAGCAAAGTTTTGTAGTAATACAAATATTAACTAGATTCTAGTTAATAACTTCAACCTTGTAACTTATACAAAACAAGTGGACTACTAACCACCTGCGTTCTAGCAATGATTAGCCTTCATCAAGTTCAGTAATGATTTTCATGGGGCCATAAGCCTCTGCAAATCTCACCTGAGAGTTTAGCTGAAATTTTACTGGTTTTTGCTTATTTAAATATTTCTTTTAAAAAAGTTATCCCTGCATTGGATAAAATTGTAATTATCCATAAGCTTTTGAAGATAATTTTAAATCCTTAAAATAGAACCACTTTAGGTCTGACTTAACATAAAGTTTTGATTAATAATCTCCATTTCAAGAAAAACAATATAAAACTCAGCATTGTGTCTATGTCTTCTTTAAGCATATACTGTTTTTGAAGTGATTAATTAAGAATATGTTCTTGGAAGATATTTTATATTCAGTATTGCATTTTAAACATTTCATATAGGATATATGTATGTTTTAAATCATTATGGAGCTTTACTTTGCCATTGTAAGCTTGTTATCTCCTACCAGAGTAATCTTTTTAGGTCACAAAGAAAAGTATATTTTCCTTTATATGTTCAAAACCTTTTTAAGCTTGGAGCATTTTTGTGCATCTATGAATAGCGAAAAAATACCTCTTTAATTGTGACATATTTCTGCAATGCTTATTTTGCAACTTCTAAAATTACAAAATTTTATTTTTTTTCCCTTTTAGTTGTGTTCCTAAAAATTCCAGACCAGACATATGACTAATTATAAGGACTTCTGTTCTGATGCTAGGTCTAGAACAAGGACACTTGATATACCTTAGTTTCCAACCACATCAAACCCACTCTAATTATGGTGAACAGCTCTCTCTAGTCTTCCAGGGGTTCTCCTATAATGTGGGTGGAGTACATTGCATTTAATGAGCAACTTAGTCTTTCACGATGTCATAGAAGACACAGTGCAAGTTGTGGACTTGCCCAATTATCAATGTCAAGCCCTGGTAAATAAGTTCAGTATATCATCAATTTCATAACACTTAATAATCCTTGTTCTCTTCATCACGACTTATGCTATGGAAACACAGTAGGTGCAATCATTCTATTTCAAAAAATAGTAGCTGCTGTTGAAGTGAACAGCACAGATCTTTCTGCATACTGTGTCCTAGAATGTTAATCTAACCAATCTATTGTTTGTGCTTGCTCTAAGTATTATATTTCTCACTAAGCAAAAATAGTTCTGTTACATTTTCTTCAATGTATGTACTACCACCTAAGGACACTGGAGTCACTAAGAATTATGTTTATCATATGAAAGATGTTTCTTAAATTGTAGAAGATGTAAAACAGATTAAAAGAAAAGAAAAAAAAAAATTAGAGGTGAGCAGAACATAGGAACTTATGCCCAAAACTGTGATTCTGAGTGTTCCTTAGATGATGCCTAACTTGTGTCTTCATTAATTTGTCTTATTTTAAATTAATTTTTTCTCCACTTTTTCATAAATGCTTTTCTGAAGATTTTGTATAGCATTTTCCTAAATCCTTGCTTAAAAGCTGATGGGAAATGGCTTTCTCTGATAACATAAGTCTTCTCTTCAGTACTTGCATAAAATCAACAGTTTTAAATTAAAGTAACAAAAGTTACAGAAGTTCAGATGTCCATATGCTTTTTGTTTTGTTTTGTTCTGTTCTTTATTTCTCATTGTTAAACATTCATCAACAGAGCATGACAACTTTGTTGACGATTCAGAAGAGCTGAAAGTCTTGCGGTCAATAAAGAGCAAATAGTAGCAAGCAATTATAGTGTCACTTTTGAGGTTTGCAGTAGTTGTGTGGTTCTGAATAATTTACTATAGATGTGGCACTAGATGTGGAGGGTAGAGTGCAATTGGAATAATTGATATGACCCCTTGGTCTACCATGGGTATGTTAATGATAGGCAAAATAGGTCTTGTCTCCTGATTTCATGATCCACCCTAACCTAGCTTAGATTCTGAGAGGGAAGATATTGTCAGATGGAAGTATAATAGCTGCTGATCATTACTTCTAAGTTTTTCATTAGTATAGATGTCATAATTATGAAACACAATAAGTGGTATGCACAATAGTGAATTTATGGCCCGAAAAATTGCAGATCTAATTTGATCTGTTGTATGCACTTATGTATGCAACTGTTAAAATGGACATCATTCAAACTTTCTAAAAAAAATCTACAAAAAATCTGCCGAGAAACTGAGCAGCTGTAGAAGACTTAATGGAAAAATGCTTTAGCGCATCAGAAATCTAAAGTATTTTTCTATAGAATAGAGCTATTTTTGTTAAAAGAACTGTTCTGTCATCCTTCTTATGTGAACTTTCTGTTTTAAATAATTGCTTTAAAATTTTACTTAAAATGCTTTGGTTTTAGTTCTCGAGAATCATAGAATCATTGAATGGTTAAGGCTGGAAAGGACCTTAAGATCATCTGGTTCCAAACACCCCTGCCTGGAGTTACTTGAAGGAAAGCAGTTGCATGTGAGAAAGACCCCAAGTATGTGAAAATATATTTAGTTATACAGTATAATATTTATAATAGATAACTGTTAATATATATTGACATGATTTGACTTGCATACATGAAGGCATTGGGAATGGATAAGTGGATGTCCTTGTAAACTCTCAGATACTTGCAGGTCTCCCTCCACTTTCAAAACTAGTGTAGCTTTCAGTTACAGGTGAAATATATAATACAAATATATAATATAATATATAAAAATATATAATATAATATATATAAATATATAATATATAAAAATATATAATATATAATGCTTCCTATTGCCAAAATATTGGATGAATTTGGTGATGCTATGTCTTTATGGTAACTGTGTTTAAAAAGGAGCAGATAAGCAGTCTAAGATTTTGCCTGGCAGAGTTGCAAGCATTTTATTTATCAAGTATGTTTTGTCTTTTTAAATTCCTTGGGTTTTGTCTGTCTTTACTGAAACACTGCAATTGAAACAGCCAGCTTCCTTTTTTTTTTT
The DNA here is from genome assembly GCA_024733675.1 of Psilopsiagon aymara. Classification (NCBI taxonomy): domain Eukaryota; kingdom Metazoa; phylum Chordata; class Aves; order Psittaciformes; family Psittacidae; genus Psilopsiagon; species Psilopsiagon aymara. The sequence goes on along the minus strand of JANRGW010018549.1, from coordinate 45,932 downwards.
TTCCCCAAGAGTTTTTTTCATCCTCAGATGCAAATCAGAGCAGAATTTCTACAAGTCAGTCTACTTTCAAAATACTTTAATTAAAAAAAACAGATGCACTAACTTCTGACCCCTTAAAAAAAGACTATGAAAAAATATCCCCTTTGATTCATGTATAGCCTTATCCTTTATTGTGCTTTGGTTTATTTTTCAAATAATATTGAGTTGATGAATGCTGAAGGAATGAATGCAAATTCATAAATGAGCTTTTGTTGGGGATGGAGGAAAACTAATGTGGGATTTTTTTGCAATTATTGGGTTCTCTGACGGATGAAACACCTAAGCAGTTGCTACACAAGCACATGCAACAAAAGAGAAAATAAAAAAACCCCTGATATATATGTGGAACTTAGAAACTTGATTATGTTTTTATTTTCATTGTTGATAGTTAGCTTAAACCATGATGCAGATCTTTTCGAACTAATTTGTCGTCACTTGTAATATTGCATCGTTTTATATCTCATCTTTATTGCTTATCTTTTACTCCCTGCATTTGTATTACTCAAAGCTGAGGTTTTATATGCTATATTTATTAAAAATAATTAAGCAGCAATTAATGGTTTTTATATCATTATTCTATATTACATGAAGTATAAATCAGCAACTTTGAAAGCTCTTGTAGCACTGGATTAGGTGCCATGGAAAGAAATAAGTTAAACAAAACTGAACAGAGAACAATACATTTTCTTTGAATATTTGTGCTACCAAGGAAGGAAGCAATGTTCTATACACGTCACTCAGTGGAAGACTTCCAATACTGATAAAGGATTGTACTGTGTTGCAAAGATATCTCATGCAATGAAGATAGAATGAGAGGTTTTCTTAAATCTGTCAGTATATTGATTTATTACACACACTCTGTAAGGAGCATAAGAATAGATCCTTCGCTAGAGTGATTTATCAAATTTCATTGTCATGGGATATCAATCTTAAGAAGCAGCGTAGGTATTCTGGTTTCAATTATTGTTTTCTAAAATTTTTTATGTTAATCTCTGTCAGCTTTTATCTGACTTCTCTCAATTTCTGAGATTCAAGTTTTGAATTGGACATTAGCAATGTAGTTCTTATGAAAAAGCAAAGGTAGAATTCTGGATCATGTGTCACATCCCAACACTGTAAAGATCAATCAGATAACTTAAGGTGCGTACGCAGGACAAATGGAGCTGTCTCCCTGTAAGCCTGTGTCAGGCAAGGGAGGCTGACTGCATGCTAATGTGTTAGGCCCCATACTGCCTTTGAAAAAACTAATTTAAGAAAGTACATATGCTTAAATATTTTAGTATCCTGGGAGCAAAAAAACCTGTTTCTGTCTGGGAAAAGAAGGAAATATCTGTCCTCAGATCCCTGAGTGCTTTGGAATCTCTCATGGCCAAGCGAAATGCCAGTAAGCCCATTTATCTCCTGTTAAGAGTCTGATTTAGTAAGTTTACCTTGATAATGCTAGACTTACTCCTTTAGGACAAGGTTCTACATAGATGTACTGGTGCAAAAAAATAGTTAACCTGTAGTGGTAAGTCGCTATTTCTTATGAGCTTGGAGCTGAAGTGAAAAGATTTGTGGTTTCTTTTGGTACTTTTCATATAGTATTGTCTTTCAAGCTTTGACAGTATTTATCTAGCTTTTGTACAATGATCTCTTAGGAAAAATATTCAGGCAGAAACCTGATTAATAAAGTGACAAAGTGATGGAAAGGAAGTGTTCATGGCATATACTTGTTCTTAGAGGTGCCTTATTAATTTGTTGTAGTCAGCTCCTTGATCAGCATAGTTGGCTGTTTTGGACTTTGGTTGGTGTGCCATAAACCTCTTAGGGACTTTCAGCATTTAATTCAGGATTCTATATTCCAGTGAAAGTCTTAGTAGACTAAACATTTTAAGCAAGGCAACGTGCTGTGCTGGAGTGCCTATTTGCCTGCGGTAAATACCTCCTTCTGGTTACAGTAGCCTATTCCACTTTATAAAGAGGCTACACATGAGAAGTAGTGATTTGAAAGAAAACTTAAACCTGCAATGCAAGATTATGACTTTTTAGAAGGAAACTTCTTAAGTTATAGAAATTATTAGAATAAGAGTAATATATACACTTACCGCTAGTTATGCTAAAAAATGAAATAATAAAATCTCTAAAGCTAGCTCTTTGTACTCTGATAAATCCTTTTTTTGTGTAGGTAAAAGGATTGATCAGCTTCTACAACAGAAAAATCTAGCCTAATATTTAAAAAACAAAATGCAGTATTTCATCTTTCTCAATCATCTAATAAATCAAGCTTTCTAAAACTATTTACAATAAGATGATTAGCAACTATTTAATTGTGATCAGCTGGAGGTGAACATAGTAATTTGATCTGCCAGGAAATGTCCAATGTTATAGATAATCTAAAATGACAAATATTTCCATGTATCAAAATATGAAAATAAGTTACTGAAACCCATTATATTCTGAATTCATATGGTGCCACACATCTTTAAAAGTACAAAAGATGCCCAAAATGTTTAAGTATAAGCATAACTCTAAAGTTTGTCACAGCTATAATAAAGAATATAATTTGACTCTTCTGTAGTTTCACTTTAGAGTTTGCATAAACTTATAATTAAGCAAGCGCTTAAGCACTTTGCTGGATCTTGGCCTAAGAGCTTAATGATTATTTTACAGTATAATGACATGTCCAGTATGAAGGGAAACAAAACCTCTGTCTATAGAACTTATTTGCCATGAAAAAGTCTGTCGGTATGTTGCATGATAATCAGTTCAATTCAATGTACAGTAAATTGGACCATTATTATTAATTTTCTCATCTCTCAGGCAATTCATGAACCATTTTTAGAATTTCAAAAAAACAGTTCATGAATCAGACAAAAAAATTAAATAAGAACCCAACCCACAATGAGATGATGAGTCAGAGTTCTTTTCTGTAGCAGTGTAGACCAAAGTACATCTGAAGTCTAATGAGGATTGGCACTGGTGCAGAAAAGGCCATGATGAGCATGAAACAATATGTTGAATTTACATGTTAAGACTTTTTGTTGGTTTTGGCAATTTCACTGAAGATTATCTGAAAAATCCATAAACATCTGGATGAGAAGGGAAAGTGTGTGGGGGTATGACTTTATACTAAAATGATGGATTTATATTGGGATACAATACTATAAATGGAAGAGGAAAGTAGTTTCTTGCGCAGCTGTTTCCAATTTTGCTAATCTATATTTCAGGCCAAATTCACCATGGAATTAAACCACACATTTACATAGATGTGTATGTGTCTGAATTAAATATATGGGGAAAAAACTTTTGAAGATCACTAAATCTCAATGATACTTTGGAGGTATTTAGTCAGCTTTATTTTCAGAAGACAAAATTAGCAAGTACAGCTGCTATTTGTGGGCTTGTAGTTTTGAAAGTGAAGGACTAAGTTTTCAAAAGGACATATGCACATTTTTAGGCCCTGAAACATGGGTGCAAAAAAGGCTGTTCAGAGTCAAAGCTTACATATTAGTCTGATATCAAATGATTTGTTCTAAAGGTTCTCTAAACATTTGAACTTGAAGTTGCTGAGTATCTACAAATTTTAATGGCAGATTTTAACAACAGATGCATATGCATATAAAACCTAGGATCCAGCAATGGTTTGCATGGCATATTCTGAAAACATGAGAGCATGTTTCTGTATTTATTTGTATGATGCTAACTATGCATAGCCTTTTTCAAGACAGGAAAATCTTGGAAGAAATAAACTAAACTTGTATTCAGAAATAGTATGTGTGTTGCTTCAGAGAAGAGACCAGAGGTGGAAAAATAGTGTTTCACAAAGGTCATTACGAAGCTCATAATATTATTGCTGTGTGTACACTGATAGGTTTTCGTATTTAGCACACATAACTGAGGTTATTAGTAGATACATACTTTACAATTGAAAAAATTAGGATAAAGTGCACATTTCTATTTGCTGTATGGCAAGGACTTTGTTGGTAGGATTTTTTTTTCAGCACTTGTCAAAGACAGTAAAGTCAGTACATCTGGTTTAGACAAAAAGGCACCTTTAAAAGAATGCGTGCAGTTTCAGATACAAAAGAATACCTTCTTAAACAGAGAACTTTAAAAAAGGAAGCAGTTTTTCTTTTCTGAAGATCTTAGATTTAAGACTTTGTGTGAAAAATATAGAGGAGTTTTTAATGTTAGTGTGTCTATGCAAGTGCTATAGTGCTACAGTTAACTATAGATCAGCGATATTGCCAGAGTTATGCTGTATGGGTCTGACCCAGATCTGCTTTATGACACATTTATAAATGTCCTTCCAACTTGGGCAGACTGTCTTGCAGGTTTGTTGTAGCGCAAGTCTACAGCATGGCATAGTGTATGGAACTCAAAAATACGATCTTAAGTCATGCCTTTAATTAGAACTGTTCTATATCCAAAACAATATAAACCAAAACATTGTCAGGTTACTGATTTGATTGTTGCATTTTACTTTTAACAGACTATTTATAAAAAATATAAAGCCTTATAAAGCCTGACTTTTTGCTGATCTTTAGGCACTAGAAAGAAATATTCATATGTGCATAAGCATGATCCTCAATTTCAAAAACTCAGGGTTTTCAAGTCAGGATTTTTTTGCTTCTTTACAATCTAAAGTTGAGAGAATTTGTATTTTTTTTCTCTCTTTGCACACATGGAGCTGCTGACTACTCCAAAAATTGGACATTGCTTGGTGCAATAATAAATAAAATTTTTAATTAAAAAGGAAACTTGGAGGAAAGTTACCACAATTTTAGTGCAGCTGATAACTTTTGAAGGTTGTGTATAGCTATTTACTCTTCTGTTTAATGAAAAAAAAATATTGTTACTATAGAAACTACTAAATCACATGATTTATGTGCTATTTAGAAGAGATAGTCTTTCTTTACATGGACATGTTTACTGTATATCATTTGAGCTATAAAGTTTATATGTTTTAAACCAGAATGCCAACAATAAATTATAATGAATTTTAAGAAATGGACATTGTTTGCTTGAAGAAAATAATGGCAAATGTTTTTTCAAGCTGTGGGTTGTCATTTGTTTTTCTTTAAACCTCTCAGATCCTTTTCATTTATATTAAAAACTTTGTCTTCTAATTGATTGCACATTAGGGCCTAAGCTTTATTTTAAAATGGAAGTAAAAAAAATAACTGAAATAAATGCTTTTCTGTTCCTAGCAAGTTCTTTATAGCTTTAAAGGAGAATGATTAAAAAAGGAAATTGGAAGGCAAATACAATAAAAATAAGAATAATGTTCTGAATGCTAGAGCTTTATAAAAGAAATAAATTTTCAGAGGGCTACGTATCAAAATCAAGAAGAAGGAAGAGAAATTTTAAGAGGTTAACAGCGTTTAGAGGAACTTGGAAGTTTATCCAGGACAAATTGGTACTTCTCAGATATTGGGAATCTGACTCAAGAGAATTATTAACTATGTAAGCAATAAGGTTGATATGCACAAGGGGTAATTAGGAAGCCTACCCAAAGATTTACAGTCTGATTAGAGTTCTGTTGATTTTAAAATGGTTTTGGATCACATGTCTGAACAGAATCATAACTGACAACTGTCACTTATATTGCTAAGTCAGTATATCTGCCATCATCAGGGCCAGTCATCTTTTTCTGGCCATTCTGTGAATAACTAATGCCTTTAAATAGGTAGAATAATGCTAGTCATTCCCAGCTGCCTCTACTGAATTTCAGCCTGAAAGTGATTTTATCTTTGCAGCAGGGACACTCAAGAAGAACACCTGTCAGAATTACCTTTGCCACCATTTTTCACTGGGCCAATATTCCTCTTTTTTTTTCAGGCTTTATTATGCCTTTCTGATAGTATACTTGGACACCCTCTTTACTTCCTGAGCTCTCCTGTCCCATTCACCTTTGTCTTATGAATAAGACAGAAGGATACGGAAATACAAAAGAACATGGCCAGAAGAGAAGACTACTTAAACAGCGGGTAGAACTTTGGACAACAGTGCGGTTGAACATGTACCATAGACATAGCTTGAATAGTTGCTATTATACATATGTATTCATCCATGCAGTAAACCCCCAAAAGTTGTTTTTCAGGAAACATAGTTGGAATAGGAGTTCAGCTTTTAATAGATCTCTTGCAGAAGCAAAATGACATTTCCTCTCATTTAACTTCTATAATAAGTGGGACACATTATAGAATCAGAAAAAGGTGTGAAACTATTGCTTGAGTTGGAATGATAACAATACTGCAACAAATTAGGTCAAAAGTATAAATGTAAATTTCTATTGCATCCTTCTGTGTGCTGTCTCCTTTTGATGATGAGGTTTATATGAATATCTTAAGAAATCTGCCTGTTGATATTCTACAAACTTACAAATCTGTGTAACTATTATATTCTAGAATATGCTTAAAATATTTGTTAACCAATTACAGGAAAGACTTTTATTCAAATCAAAGGAAGTTTAGTAGGTCTCTGAGTATGCATATGTTTTCTTTATGCTTTTTTTATGTGGACGCCTGAAAATTCACAGTGTGTACATGATGTCATGATAGGTTTCGCAATAAACAAAATGCTGACTTTCCATAATGAGTATGCTATTTTTGTTTCAAGTTAACTAGACAATCCCAGTTTCTAAGCATTATTGACAGGCAGCTGACACTCACAGTAAAAAGTTTGGCCCATAGATATGATATTCAAAAGCTGAATATATCTGGATGGTCCTCAGATCTTAAGTGAGAAATTCAGGATCCTGGATCTGAATTTACACCCCAGGATGCGTCTTAACTCAGGTTTGGACAGGGTGTTCATATGTTCCATCCTTTCTTTCTCTTTTACTTCTTGTGTAATTCCAGGGTCTAGATGGCAAGGAGTTATGTGTTCGGTTTTCTACCAGTATATAAGTATAGCATGAGTGAGCTCTCTTTAGACAAAAGAGCTCTGGAACTCATAGAATCATAAAGTAGTTTGGGTTGGAAAAGACCTTAACACCATCCAGTTCCAACAACCCCTGCCATGGCCAGGGATGCCACACTCTAGACCATGTCACCCAAGACTCTGTCCAGCATGGCCTTGAACTCTGCCTTGCCAAAGAGGTTGTGATTGCAAGACATAAGTATAATAAAAAAATGAGAAGTGCTTGAAAAAGAGCTATTTTGCGTTGCACAGAGCCAGGGTACACAAGTATCTACATCTTAATCAGTACATCTACATCAGTACCTACATCTTAATCATCAGTAGGACATACATTATGATCATATAAAAATATTGGGCTAGACAGGTAGTGGAACCATGGTCAGAGCAGTGGGTGAGTACAAACTATCATTTTGACTTGAAAAGGAAGCAATTCCACCTTTCCTTCTGCCTCACTATCTGCAAAGGCTTTGCATTCTTTATAAAATTTTGAGGTTGGGACTTTACTTACCTTTGTTCAGTCGTATTCTTCACTTATTCATGGGCTGTTAACTCTTAATCAATTTTCTAGGTACATTTAAAGTTGAACTTGATAATAAGTTGCTTTGTTTTTGAGTAAATCTCTTGATTGAGCCATCTTCTGTAAGGAATTGCTTCAATAAATATTTTTATATGCAATATATAATATTTTGATCTGATATTATGTATCCCATTTGTTGATTGAAGAATATCTCAATAAATCAACTTATAAAGTCATAAAACCAGCATATCCTCATTAGATTACAATATTTCTGTAGAATGACATTTAACTCAGATTTTCATTAAAACTACTTTTTACTCATGTCATTTCTTTTAATTCAAAAAAAAAAAAAAGCTCTTTTCCATCTGTTGCTCTTCTCTATTTGCTTTCTCCTTTCAAATAATTTTGCCCTTCTGTTTTGCCAAAAATAGTTGTACTTAACTAGCAAAGGAATGAAGCTACTCTGAAACTTGCACAACTCTCCTAAAACTGGTTACTGTTCTTGCTATTGTTTTATTATCAAATCACAGAGGAAATATTTTTGCTTCCTGTTTCCTGCACTCATAGGTGCTGTTTTGTACATTTCAGGTATAATGGCTTGTTAATGATAAACTAGATAATATTTTAATAGCACAGAAAAATCACATCATTTAGAATACTATTATCTGACTTATCATTACTAAAAGCTGCATTTGGTATTTATACAGTTTCAGTACTACTTATTTTTTAATTGTATTTGAGCTGCTTTCAATGGCTGCAGTCAATCTCAATGATAATGGAGTAATCAGGTGATTAAACGAAGAAATCTCATTCTTAAAGTCTTAGATCTAATTGCGAATGAGATCATAATCAAAAATTCACAGGTTTAATCTAGTAAGGAAAAATCTTACTCTTGCATTTCTCATTGAACATCTTTTTTCAAAATTGCATATGATTTTCTTTATTAAAACAGAGAATACAAAAGCAGTAATAGGTATGATGAATCTTGAAAAACTGTCCTAATGACAAAACCATTAAAAGCCTAAGGTACTGTGGCCTAACTGAAATCCTGAAAAGGTGCTTAAACAGGAATTATTTCTTAAAGTTCAAGCAGTCACATTCACGAGATGCTGCATGTGATTCCCAATTATTCCAGAGTCAAGTCCAATTTTGTGTTTTCATGGATGATTTGGATGATTGGAACTCTTGGAGAAATGCTATATATACAGTCAATTTAGAAGAACATGGGTACGCTCAATGTAGAGACAAAAAGTCATGCAGAAATACCAGGCCACTTAAGTGTTCAAAGTTGTAGAAACTCCTGAGGGGGTGAGAACTGTTCTTTATGTTTATTTGGGATAGCATGAGAAGCCTTTGTACTTAAATATATTTAAAAAAAAAATAACAAATTGAAAACTATATATTAGGAAAAAACCCTCAACTTTATGAAAGCAAAGCATTCATTGAGATTAGAGTAATTGTGATTTTTTTAGAAAATATAAAAAGATTAGAAGTGTGAGAAATAACTGATGCCATATTGCTGCAGGGAAATGGACAAGACGATTGTATCAGGGTACTTGCTGTATGATTCTGGAAATTCCAGTTCACATGGAAAACTCATAGGTTAAATTTTTAAATAGTTAACTTAGAACAATAAACCATGCTTCCTGTATTTGTTGTTGATAAACTACATATAAATCATAATCTTTGACAGATTATATATTGTCCCTTTTACTTCCTGTTAATGTTTGCTTGCTTGTTTTTGATAATGCCAGAACTTCATTGCCTTATATTGGATTTCACATGCTTCTGTGAAATTCTGTAAAATATTGGATATACAAAAGGATTAAAATAAAATAGTTCTTATAAGTATCACTACAGATTTTCAGATTTGACCTAGCTTTCCTTCAAATAATTCATTCTTATTTAAAGTAATGTAGACAGATATGTACTTACTTCTGTGTATAAAAAGAAAAAAAAAAAAGAAAAAGAAAGCCTCAAATTCATGTTGCTCAAGAATTAAAGAACACTAAAGGCATATACAGGCTTAGTGATATAGCATATCAAATGAATTGCCTCTTTCTGCATAAATGTCTGTCTGCTCCAGTTCCCTAGTCCTTGAAAAGCAAGGGCATATGAACCACATATGCCACCACGCAGACCTTTTTATGTTGCTCTTAACTAACAATATCAACTTTACATCCCCAGGTTCTGGGGCTCATCAAGTCACTAAAAAAAACATTCTTGGCCACGTGAGCTTTCCGGTAACTCTATCTCTTTTTGGTCCTGTTCATAAGATACTGTGTTGGAACAGACACAGCTTACTGCAAATAGTGATAATACTGTGCTCTGTCAATATTACACATCAATGCAAGGATTCCAACTGACCATTTTGCCCAATATTTACTGTGCTTGATATCAGATAAATGCAATTAGCTTTTAGTTTTTATCATATTAAGTTATAAACTTATTATCAAGTATTTTAAACAAATCAGGTCAGGAATAATAGTAAGGGCAGCAATTCAGTTAGAAAACAAAAATATGGTGCTCATCTATAAAAAGGAAAAAAACAATGCAGACATTACAAAGTAGTTGGAAACAGCGGTATGTAAAACACAACAAAATGTGAAGAAAATAATTCATTCAGAGGACTAAAATGCTACAGGAGATTGTGGAAGAACTACCTCAATTTCTCAAGAAATTGTGACAAAATTTGCTTTTAGGGAGTATAGGAAGGTATGTGAGATGATGACACAGAATATTAGTGAGACCACTACCATTAGTGGTGAAAGAAGAGTTTGAGACTGATTGTGTGGGCATATGGTCAGATTTCCTTAAAAAGAAGTCCTGAAGCCAATCTTAAAAAATATTTTACTAATCCTATTCGCAGAAAATGCAGCCTACTTTTGAAATTTGTTAATAACATAAGGGTAGTATTGGAGACCTATAATAATAAAGATGATAATCCAAATATGGTGTACAGTAAGGAGCAGAAGAACCTGCAGTGGCATAGCAGCTATAACATTAATCTGATGTCTCCTCTGTTAGAAGCAACTGAGGAAGAGAAGGGTGCACACATACTGAGTGACTGCAGGATGACTGCTAGCCATGAACGTAGTACAATTGTGAAAAAGAAAAAATGCAGCCTTAGAATGTGTCAGCTGAATTACTGCCAGTACAGAAGGAAACTTCAGTGCTACCTAAACTCCTGCTAAAGCCATAGGGGGAATACACAGCACAATTCCGACCACTGATTTTAAAGAAAGCTGCTGTATATAAATAACAGTACAAAAGGAAGGAGAATTACTTCAACTAGAAGATACTGTTGGCAGAAGAACAAATTCATATAATTAGACCATAGTTCAAGTCAGTAAGATAATTGAAAAATACATTCCTGTTACAGTTGTAAAATTTTGGGAAAACTTTTCAATCAGGTCAACAGGAGAAAAAAGCTGAAAAGGCTCAAAAAAGATTTTAAAAATGAGATTGTATTTATTGAGAATACCTAAGAAATCATGTTGTTATAATCTTAATTTGGTACCTCCTATAAAGAGTGGATATATTATGATGTAAAAAAAAAATTATTTGAATCATGTATCCATTTTCTAATTTCTGAAAAAATAAGTATATGTTTCATGAATGACTTCTCATACTATATTGTTTTCAATTTCTCGCTGGATTGCCAAGAATGCTCTGGCCTAGTAGGGATCATATCTGATAATATCACATGTTTTAATTGGACAAGGAGTCAAGATGAGGCTTATAGTGCAAATCTCCTTACCCACTAATATGCAGGCAAGTATAGGCCATAAGAGAGACATAAATATTCTGTGCTACCTAAATAATGACACGAGAAGGCAATTAAAAATAAGATATACACTAGTTCCTAAAGCATTTACATTCCTACTATCTATTGCTTGGTGAGTGCTGATTTTGCAGAACATCTTATATATGGTCTCCACAATAGTGATCCAGGTAAAGAAATACTTGGGCGTTTCTCAATGCTCTGAAAGTTCTGAAACTGTGCTGCTGGATCTGAAGCTGTGTTATTATTGTGCCTTTGTTCTGAGTCAACATTCTGGAGGCCCTAAGGCAGTGGACTGAAGAAGATTCAGACCTCAAACAGCAAGAACTATGGTAAATCAGAGGACGGATGGTAGACATATTATAATACGTTTGTGCTTAAGCAAAAAATAGGTTGTAAGTACTTCACATATTTGCCACCCTGAAATCATAGATGGTGTTAACTATGGTTCCTAGAAGAACCAAATTGAAATTTATATTCAGGTTCTAAAATAACACATTTTCAAATGTGCTGAATACAATGGTTCATTTATCAAAATGGCATAAAATTAACAATTTATACAATACTAATCTCTAATGTATTTCAATTTCTGTTACTCTAGGTTCTGGCATCTAGAAGAATGTATTCATCTTTTCCTGCTATTAAAATCCACAAGATTTAAGTGTTAGGGTTTTGGTTTTTTTTTTATATATACATCATGGTAGGCCTCACTGCTATACACTGCATTCTGTGCTTGGAATTTGGTTGGTCAATTGGTAAATATTAAAATTCTGATTTCATTTGCAGCTGTAGTGAGGAGACATCTGCACATCCTTCATGTGCCTTAAGAACAGAATTTGACCCAAGGAATTCTGCAGGTGCTAAATCCAGAAAAAAATACTCACAAAAGAAAGAATTTATTTATCATACATGATAAATGAATTTCCGTTTTTTTTTTTTTTTTCTTGGAAACAGAATGTTACTCTAGCTGATGCTTTTAGAAGAACAAACTGCATTTTGTATTGTGATTCAATTGCTTCTGTAGTCTTTGTAAAGTTCTGGCTGCAAATACTTTACTATTGGTGATGGTGCAAAAAGCTAAATAGAATTTCATTTTCAGTTTCCGTACAAAGTCTGAAGTGTTAGAAAGTATATTCTTTTCAATTACAAGTAAATAAAGTGTGGATGGAATCGGAATCAAAGAGAAAACAAAGATGGAACTTGGCAAATGTCACTTGATACTGTAATGTTTGGACTATAGTTACAGCTTAACGTGAGAACTTGTGAAGTTATCTAAACCTGAAGAAAGCAAAAATAATAGTACTTATATGGTGCTTTTTAATTTCAAATTCACCTATAAACCTAGGGGATACAACGTTTTCCATTTAAGTTTAGCTCAGAGTGTTATACAGTGTTATTCAAACTTTTATTTCAGAGTACTGCACATAATCAAAGTGGGGACAGAAATTTTATTGATTTAATTTAGTCCATATGTGCATAAAGCATAGAGATATCCATAAATATAATCTTTTTTAAAGCAAATTCCACTACTGTCTGAAATTCAGGCAGTCAGTACATATTAAAATCCAAACCTTTTCTTAGTTTCTTTAAGAAATCTGAATTTCAGAATGGTCTGGATCAGTACATTTTTTAATATAACAAAAAGTAAATCTATCAGTCATATACCTAGTATGTTTCTGTGCAAGGCCACAAGTTCCTGGGCAAATTTTTGGTTTATCACAGAAGACACAAGACTGCAGCAGAGGTATTTCAAGTTCATAGTTTAGACTTGTAAAACTCTTTTCAAATGTATCCTGTTCTTCATTTTTGTACTTTCCTTTGTTTTTTAAGAAGGACATTTCACAGCCTGCTCTAAGGACTCATATAATTCATCAAAGCAGGCGGGGACTGTATGATGTATGTTTATTAGCTTCAGAAGCACATCTGTGAGCTCAGATTGGATGAAAGGTCATAAGCACAATGAATGTTGCTAGGTAACTGTGCCTTTTAGTCAATTTAGTTGTGAAAATGAAAGGTTTTTTTGTGCAAAGATAGGCTATTTGGGTAGTACAATGAACAGTCACTTTGTTTTGATCTTCAGTGCTATAATTTTAAAATAACAAACCTTTTTCTCTTGAGAAAAGGAAAATCACATTTTTTCTATTTACAATGTACTTTATTGGAAATAATTCAAAGAGAGAGAGGAAATTTTGATTGCACCTGATTAATGAAAGTATAATTTTTGTTAGTTGTAATGGCTTTTCAATTTAAAGTGAGAAATATTAATCATTAAGGAGTATAAGGATATCTACTGAAACACTTGAAAACACAGAGCAGTGCAAGAGTCATAGAACAACAAACCCTTCCTCTTTAAAAACATTTGCTATCAAAACCAAACACTCTACATGAAAGGAATCATTGCACTTTTGGGGGATCTTGACTCTTCTAGTCTTTAAAAGGATTAACCTAAAAGAAAACAAACTTTTACTAATGCAGTAGGATGGAGAGTTTGTGTTTGCAAGTTGAGTGAGTGATGCAATACTAGGTTTATAGATTGACATAACTGAGTGCAAAGGTGCCTTTTTTTTTGGAGGGGGGGCAGATAGCATTATTTTTACAGATTTTTAAACCCACATGATTTTATAGTGGAGATGGTAATATTATGCATTGGCTACTTCATGTCAGAAGAAAAACTACTCTGAGAGGAGGAGCTTGATCTCGTTAGTCTCACTTGAGACTAATGTGAGATGAAGATTTTATTTATGCCCTATAACTTTGTGCAGTGACTTAAGCCAGCTTCAATACCAAGGAACAGTATGACCAAATTCCATACAGTTTGTCTGTTTGCTGTAGTTTTTTCTTGATATATATATCAAGGATATATAGCTACATGAAAAACCCATGGAAACTATGTTTCATGTGTAAAAAGATAAATGCACCAAAAATAATATGTTTTAATAGCACCATGAAGATTTAACAACAAATTACAGTGAGGCAGTATAGTTATCTAGATGAAGGCAGTAATATAGTTATACGGATTTATGGATTAGCTTCCTACCTGATACAATGAAAAAGCAAGCACAATTTAAAATTGTAACCAGTAAGATGATGTCTATGATATTTGTATTGCTACTTATTTTACTGTCATTCTTGTCAGTTGATCTGGCCTTGATTTGAAGGCCTACTGGAGTCCAGTCCAGCACTCCCTCTGTTTTTTCTAATAACTGCTTCTTTAACTGCTTCTTATCATCTGTTTCTATTATTATCTCATATTTTTAATACAAATACACTTTTAGACTTCAAGGTTTTCTATTTATTTTAATCCTTGCAATACCATTAGGCATTGATGTAGATATAGAAATGTCTGCACTCTGCATCATCCCAGGCAAGAGTTCTCATAACATCTGTTAGTTTAATTCTAGAACACATAAATAAATCATGCTTGTCAACTTACTGTGACTTTTTCACCCTATGATAGACTTGTAACTGCACTTAATTTTGTTCAAAATGATGAATATTTTGTAAAAGAGTGTTTGGAAAGTAGATACTATACTCCTACATCATTGGTAATGCTCAGTGGTATAGTATTCTGATTCCCTGCTACACCCCTATCTCCAGTTGCTCTGCTGAGGTTCATTCTGTCTGACAATATTATGCTATCTATTAATTAGTAGTTCAAGTGAAGGGAAATATATCAGGTATTTCTAAAAGTGTGATGTTGCAGGGCTGAATGCCTGGTAGGTGTCCGGTGAACCTGTGTGCATTTAATTATCTTGTTATAAACATGTTTCTAATGTAGGAAAACTTCTTAATTGAAATTGATTTGACCAAAGATGAGGGTCTAGCTCAAACAAATTACAGTATGATGATAATTTCATCTCAGTCCTACTAAGTCTAGGGGCGTTTAGGGCTGTTAGCTCTGATTTTCCAAATGTTTTTGGTGTTATTAATAAACTCTACAATTTGTAATTACTTACTAAATTCTACTAAAAATAGATTTTTTGTATGATAAAACATTTTTCTACTTGTCTGTAATTTTATAGTTACTTAATATAAAAACAATACTTGTCAAAATATATCAATAAAGGATATCTGAATTTCAGTACCACCAAAAAACTTGTTCAGTTAAAGACAGATTCAAGTGTAATGTAAGAAATATGAGTTGTTCTACTGGAATACTGAAGAATATTGTCACTGATGAAAGCTTGTTCCAGTAGTGTCTTCTTTATGAGAGAAAAAGTCATACATCCTCTGGAAACAGGTTTTAGTGAATAATTTTCCTCAGTGTTAATATATGCAGATTATTTCCAAGTTGGCCTGCACACTCTGGTAATTTTTAGCCATTAGAGCCAATGATCTTACTGGTTTTGTTCCTGTAAGTTCGAGTATCAGTGGTATTGTTTTGTGCTTAATTATATCAACTTCCCAGTTGTGTTTTCTTTAGTGAGGTTTCCTCATCTAGGTAAATATGGTTTCACAATAATTTTTTCACTTATAATGCTCAAAGTCAATAATTTAATCCAGAACTTTATTTCAACTATGAAATTTTATAATAATAAAAAAAAATCTTCTGGTTGATCTCTGTAATGAATCAGATTTCATGAAAACCACTTGCTCAGAAAATAACTGAATTAAAAATATTGTATGATATTAGCAAAAGTATTCAATGTTTATCAGAAGAGATTAAGATAATGTCAAACCAACTCTAGAACGAATGTTCTTCATAAACTAATATGGTGTTCTACACAAAACACGACAGATCATTTCCTTGAATACATTCTGACTGCAAGAACAAGTGACTGTGATTTGATTCATGACTTTTAGAAAGGAGCTTTCTCCCTATCTTAAAATATTCTGTGCCTGAAGGTTATGTTCACTGCTACTTTTCCAGTTATAAGCTGATTTAACCAAAGAGGTAATATGGTGTACTCATTTATCTTTGATATTCTCTTCTGTATACATTCAAGTATTATTTTAGGCACCATAGGCTCCTATCAATTATTTGCCAATGTTACTATCCAAATTACACTCACCCCTTACCCTTATGACACCCTTTCTGTCATTCCAGGAAAAGTGCTTATACAGACCTATAGTATTCTGGAATAGGAAACTGATCTGGGGGAAGAGCAGTCAATGAGAAAAAGATAAGCTTTGGGGGAAGAGGAAAGAGAATGACAAAGTGGCAAGATAGGGAATCCTTTTCCACTATAGCATAAATTTAAGTTACTAGTGAACTGTAGGCTTAACCTCATCATTACACTATAGTACAATGAAAGTGTATACTCAGATGATTGTCTACTCTGAGTCTTTCCAGACTTCATTAAATTCAGTGATTATGAAGAAAAAAATCGTTCCTCAAAGTACACTGCATCATACGCTGTAGTAGTATTTTAGATACTAGGGAATAATTTCTTGTGAAAATGTTGGTGGCTCTGGCAGATCAGATGAATAAATAAAAGTTTTGTAAACAGCCTCTTGGATTCAGCAAAATACTTTCTCCTTAAATGTCAAAAGCAGAGTTTTTTTTGTTTTTTTTTTGTTTTTTTCAAGAGATGCTGTTAAGATTAAATACAAGAGAGCATTTTACTGCCAAAGCTGTTTATTTTCTCTTTTGTCCAATAGGCAATGTTTCAGTATTTGCTACATGGGTTTACCCATCCAATTGGAAAAATATCAGTGTTCTGTTGCCATATGATGTGCATGATTGCAGCTATAACTGGAGAAAATGACAAGGACTTTGATGGGCAAACAGTCAGTATTAGACAGTAGAATTCTGTGTGTGAATGTTTGTCCTTTTTGTGTAGGCATTGAGACTACCTTTTCCTAATTCTTCAGTTTATGATCGTTCTTCTGTTGAGCAGTATTTTCTAAGACACTAGCACAGAAATAAGATTCTTCAGTTTCAATAAGGTGCTATCACGTAATGTAAATTCTATGACCTCACTTATCTACAATTTCAACACTGCTTTTTAATCCCATCTTTTCAGAGAATGGCTGTAGCATATTAACATGGACTTTCAAGTTGTTAATCTCAAAGGAATACTGCAAAACACAGATACTACTAAAGACAGACATTTACAAACAGATAAAAGTTAAAAATAGAGTTTCCATTTCTTGCATCACGCAAATAATACTTAAACTGGGAATTCTTATATATTCAGAAGTTATATTACAAATATTTGAGGCTGAAAATTGAATTTGTGTTGAAGTATTGCAGTGTTAGTACTTCTCAATGCAGAAAATACTGCTTGTAAAATATGATAACAGGTACAAAATTGGACTTTGTTCTCTGCTTTCTCACGCTTCATTCTTTTCAGTGATCATAAGTGGAACTCAGACTTCGGTGAATTTTTCAGCATGAATGAAAGAAGAATAACATTAAGTCATTATTGAAATGTATGTTTATATTTCTCTAATTCTGTTACTATACTCTCTTTAAGTAAAAACTAGCTTGAGTTTCATAGTTAGGAAACAAAAGAAGAGGTATTCAGTTACCATATCAGCTACTTCCTTTTTTTTCTTCTTTTTAACAAAATTAAAATATGACTAAGAAGTTGTTGCTGCTGCAGCACTTTTTTGACTATCTTTCTTTTCTGAAATAATCTGCTCTAGAGACCAAGGATGAAATGATAGCTCACAGAAATCAAACAGAATTTTCTTGACTTCAAGGAAGCCAACATTTCACCCTATGCATCTAAAATAACAACAAATATGTGGAGCTGTGTTTTATAGTATCTTTAAAAAAAACCCAAAACATCGAAGTAAAGTGGCCATTCTGAAAACATTTATGTGCACTGTAGTTAGGTAGCTCCTTGACTCCTTACTGCCTTACTTACACTGCCCATAGCTACAGCTGTTTCAAAATTAGTTCTTGACCATTTATTTGAATGCTAATTAATTATTTTCAACATGAAGAGTCTGCATAGGACATTTATGGTGGATGGACAATTTGGGATAAAAATTAACCTTCCAAGTGTTTACAGGGCAGATGGGGAAAGGCAGAAAATGTGTATTCATCACTAGGCCTGGACTTTAATAGGTATACAGTATTACTGGTATGGCTGTCCTGCATCTCACATTTTTCAACCATGTATAAGCAGGTAATACTTGAGAAAGAGAATGAAAAAAGTTGAGAAATGCAACACTAACACTCAAAAATGTTTATCCTTATTTTTTTTTTCTTTGAAAGTGCTAAGTATATTCTAGT
>JANRGW010018549.1:0-25000 GCA_024733675.1 Psilopsiagon aymara | reverse complement strand
CCTCTGTCTGCCTGGGAATATAAAATACATTGGCTAAAAGAAATAAAACCATGCAAACAATATAATTTTGTTTTGAGATATCATAGGCTTGTAATTGTATGTTAAGTATGCACATAAGGAAGAGAATCCACTTATGGCAGGCATTCTTCAAAGTCCCCATCTGCAAAAGTAAATCTATTAAGGCATAACAAAAATATGATTTTTTTCTGTTTAAGAAGTATCAAGCTTAAACAAAAAAGTTAAATAATAAAAAATAATTTTCATCACAGACATAGTACATGCATTTTGAAACAAAACATCTCCTGATGCATCTTACCCAATCCATCTTTATTTCAACAAGCTAACTATATATGAACAATTTACTAGCTAGACTTGGATTTCCGCTACATTTGGAAAAACGAGCACTACTTTTCTCACAGGTTTTCCTACGATATTCATCCCCGTTCTTAGTATTATATAGCCATAGCTGAATCTCCAGTTCTCATTGTTTTCTTGAGATACTGTGATCTCTTTTAGCACTTATTTCATTGGGGATGCTCTTGTTGAGGAACCATATGCAAAAGTCTGACATATTGTTAGACTGGTTTAAAACCCACCAAATTCAGCTATGAACACTGGTGCGATTTTTGGGTTTTTTTTTTTTTTTTTTTCTTTTTCAGGAAGGTTTCTTTGCCACCTTGTCCAAATTAAAAAAAACCCCTAAAACCAGCCTAAAAGACATTTAGTCCTTTCGAGTATTAGTCTAGTACAGTCTCTTATGCTTTTATTGTACACGTATAAATATATTTTTCAGTTTACACAGTGTGGATAATCACCAAGTGTAGTGCTTTCAGAAACATGGATGGATCTGTCCTATACCTTGGCAAAAAATATCAGATATATTTGCTGAAAGTATTAGGAACCCACAAATAATATCTTTATTTTCAGAGATCTTGAGCGAAACATTCTAAAATAGAATTGTGTTTGTGCCAGGAAACTACATTTCCAGAGAAAATACTTATCATAGCAATAGTCTGATGAAGATTGCTAAAAACATGGGTGCCAGACTAATAATAAATAAAAACATATTTAATTAGTATTCCATAGGTACTTATCAATTTTGCAGTTTGGAAATATTAAAGGCTTTTTGACATTCAAGTTTTTTTCTTCCAAGTAATAGCTTGTTGGTGGACAAGTTTAAAAATATTTGAAAACAAAATGAATATCATATTTGCAAAAAAGTGTCCTTGAATGATAACTCTTGGTGCTTACTTCTTGCTATCGGAGTTTGTGGAACGTTTATTGAATAAAATCAAATAATCTCTCTTTAATGGTCAAAACCTTTGGAGCTTGTAAGATTTTTTGCTGTATTCTGGTGCACTTTTTCTGGCCTTATATTTACATTATTCTGAGATCTGCTGTCCAAGATGCAGAAATTCATATTGGTGCAAATGTGGTAAAATAACAATCCAATTAGCACCATACTAATTTTAACACAGATGCAATATGTAACAAAAATCTAGAAGTTGTTTGTAACTGTGAAAACCCCTCATGGTACTCAGTACTTCCTAGTGTAAGCTTTTTGCAGGACAATTAACCTTAGCATATAGAGCAGCAGCTCTGAAAATAAATACGCTGGAAAACACAGAAGAAAGACATCATGGTTAATGCAAATTAATGTAATCATAGATTCAGAAAAAATAAACTACTTCAGTGCCACGGTTTATTGTGTTTTGTTACTTGACAGTCTTAACCTTTCTTTCTATTCCAATGACTCATAGTTATCATTTTCTTTGTTATGAAATGATTTTGCCAAAATATATTTATATTAATCCATCTTTTTTTCCATTTTTGATTGATTCCTGAAAGAAAAAAGTTTGAAAAAACATCAAGAATGGTTATATCATAATTATGCCTGCTCGATTCACTCAGACTTTTTTTGTGTGACTGAATCTTTTCTCCTTGGATCTGCGTGCTACAGACAGATTTTTTTAAACGGAGCAAATTCAAGTGCAGCTTTCAGACCAGTTAAACCCAAGAGACAGGCAGGAGGGCAGCCCTTCCTCAGCTTCTTTCTGCATTAGCCTTTCGTACTCTGTCTCCATCGACCTGTCAGAGACATCACAGTGATTGACTGCCCTGGCAGATGTGCTGCTATAACAGGTAACTTGATCATCCAGACCCATCTGTCTCTCAGTCCTCTTCAATTCACACTTTCAAAAATATTAGAGATTAGGGAGGGGTCGGATTCTTTGTTGTGATTTCTTTTTTTATGTCGGATATCTGTATTTCACAAAAGGTTACCCTTGGTAAATGAATGGTGATGTGCAGTACTTGAGCCATATCCTACTGAGAGGAGCTTCCTAACATTGTTCAGTGTCAGTGTTTCAGATCTGGGTTAACAATATCCAGAGAATTTAAAAACTTGCTTGTAAGATGTCTAAAATTAAGGACAGTTTTTAGAACCACTGTGGTAATAATAGAATGATGTTTCAAAGATAACAGTTCCAATGTGAGACAGATGGGCTGTTTAACTGTGCTTAGTGAGAGGAGGGGATCTGATTCAGTGGGAGTATTTTCACGTCTTCTCTTCAGTGCCCACAGCCTGGCAAATGTTGTGACATCATTAAGCTGAACTGCTGATTTTAGATGGGTCTGGAACAAGAACGGGCAGGGGTAACTCAAGCTTCCTGCTGAAATGTAGTTAACTAATTTACTCGTGTCACTATTTCTGATAATTACTTTTCACCAAAATATTTTGCTGTGCTTGTGTGTAGAGGATTTCATTCCACAAGTCAACACCCTAAGTGTTGTAGCCTCGCAGGATCTATCAACAGCTTCTATTAAGAGAGAATATAATCTTGGTGAGAGCAGTGGCTAACACTTCTCTTTTCTATTTCTCAGTAAAGTCTACTGCATACTCACTATCAAGGGATGTACATTGGCACAGATGACATAGTTCACAATATAAGGGGAAGTAACATACTGAAGCAAGCAAAACAAGGTAAAATGAATGACAACTGACAAAAAAGCAAGTGAACTCAGAATATTTTTTTTTTCAAATGAGAGGAATAAAAATATGTTAAGTGTGTACATAAGCAATGACACATGCAGAATAAAAAGAGATAAATAATGGGGGGAGGGGTAGAGGACTGAGGAGTATCTAAAAGCAGAAAAAAACTTCTCAGGTGCATATCTGCAAGGCTTTTGGATAATACTAGAAGCTGAGGTGACATTGGGAGTCACAGCAAAATTAAAGGTTCATGCCTTCTTGAAAATAATGTTTAGTATCCTGGACCTACAATTTCATCAGTATCTAAGCCATTCAGGCAGTGCCTGTCATTTCATTAATGAATTTCAGTGAATAAATGAGATCAGTACAGTTTTATGAAGGAATCTCTAATGATCCTATTGTTTTGATTTTTGGAATGGGAAAAACTCCCCAAAAATATTCACTTTTAATGCGTTACATGATATGTATGGAGGATTTGTGGTGCACAGTCCTTTGTTCCAAAGCCAGCAAACCAGACAGTATGACAGTCATCACCTTGTCATGATTCATGGAACAGAGTACTAGGGGAATCCCACATGCAGTTGAATACAGACAGCTGAGCACTGGCACAGGCAAGAGAAGGTGTAAAGGACTCATAAGAGATTACACTGTGGATTAACCAGTCTTCTTTTTTCAAATGCACAGCTATGCAAGATGGGCACAGCTTGTTTGAAATGGAATAATGACGGTGGTGTGGGAAACTAAAATGTCAATCTCACTTCTTGGGGTTCTCAGGCTGGAGATGGGGTGGAGAGTTGAAAAAAAGTTTTGACTAGAAAAATTTGCTGCAGACACTTTGTGAGAGTTGCCTGACCATATCTCTGTGTGGTTGTAAGGCAAGGTAGACTTCTTCCAAGAAAGCTGCTGCTTTATTTAGGAACTTCTGAGTAAGTATTATTAATACTGTATTGATCTGTTACAGGCAGTCTTGCATAACACTTTATCTAGGTTTTAGATAACTAATTAAATCAGTTCCTCATAGGGTAATCTTTAAATAAAAGACATAGAAATCGTTAATAATCAACCTACCCCAACTTAACTACTTATAGCAAGGAAAATGTACCTTTTTCGAATTATTTTTTCTTTAGTTGGGAAGAATGTTATCTAGAAACTAAACACTGTGACCTCATCGCAATCAGTGCTCCTGAAATATTGGGCTGGAATTCACATCCAAATATAAGAAGATATTGATAATAAGATATTGCTTCAGAAAGCTTAGAGCTTGATCTGAGTTTATTTGATCATCTTCTGATTCAAGTGTAAACATGTTAAAATATGCAAATACATTACGTAAAATATGCATCAGTATGTAGTCTTTGTACAGTGCTTAGAAATTAATGATATATGCACACAGGTAAGATGACATATAATAACAGAATGTCTGACTGTTCTAAAAAGTATGTCTTAAAATATTTCATGGTCACAAAATATCTAATCAAATGATAATGAGCCATAAGTATACTTCATATTACTATAGAAAGTATCTGTCCCAGTCTATCTTTCACTGCTAGATCCCAGCCTTACTAAATAAATAATTTGCGTTTATCTAATTAGCCTGGACACTTGCAGGCTCACACAGTTGTCTTCCAAGTCTCAAATTCCAAGTCTCAAACTGCAAGAGTAGATCACTAGAAATGCTGTATTCTGATTATGATAAAGGATATGATAATAGGCCTGGAAAAAACAGTAAAGTGGACTTGAATAAAACAAGAGTGGAAATATATCCATTCAAATAGTAGGACTCAGGGTGTGATTTGTGGTAAGACAATCTTAAGATTTTCTCACTCCGCTCTGTAAGAAACCTGGTTTTGATGCAAAGGAGAAAATCCATTATTTAGCACTATTATTCAGTCTTCTGTCTTAAACCCTCATAATCAATAGCACTTTAAGGTGTTCTTTTAGGGCAGATACCAAAAGATATCTGAAAAGGTATGTGAGAGTTGACCATGCAAAGCTAAAAATGAATTTGTACCAACAGATTTCACTACTGTAGGGCCCTCAAATATCAATTGCAAGAAAATTGTCTAAGCAGATTGAATTCAGTCTGCTTTTTCACTTGCAATGTTTGCAGAACAAATGAAGCTTTTTCTTTGTTCCATCTTTGCGCATATCACAATATGCATCATCTGTGTAAACCAAAAAGAAAATAAGAATATTTTACTATATTGCTACTATTTGAAGTTTATTGTATTTTCTGTTTATGTTTTTCCTTTGCAATTCTAACAATCCCAGAATTAATGTAAATACACATAAGCTGAAGTTGTTTCTATGGTTGCTTAGATTTAACATAAAATACATAAACAGGACTTGAATCAATGAATTAGAACTCACATGTTTCTCCTAAGTTAACACTCCAACAGCTTGCTTAGATATGCTTTCTTATGGTTTTCTCTTCTCAAAGCTTTAGCCGAAAGGATAGAAAGTGACACTCCTACACTTAAGTCATTCTGTAGGGCATCTCTTTCTTTGAAAAAAAGGAAATGTAGGATTTGTCACCCATAGGCAATGGAAGAAAAGCATTCTATTGTTTGCATTTCACAGGAAACACAACTATATAAAAGTAAAATGCCATTTTAAGTTGTCTTTTAGAAGAGTGTAGCAGGTGCACAGCACTTTGTGAGGATCACAGTTTTCTGAGACACGAAGCAAGACTGTATTAGCCATTGAGTAACTTTCAGGCACTTGGGAGAAAGAATGCCTGACTCATGGCATTTTGGTGGAAGCCAGCTTCCATCCTCCTCAAATGTGAAGGAGTTCTGGACATCAAGCAGGTATAATGAAGTACCTCAAGAACTTTGAAGTTAAAATATGAGGAATCCTCCAGGGGTCAGACCAAATAACCATTTTCATTTACAGGCAGTTGCAAATGATGATCTGTTCTTCACATAAAACCTTGCATATTTTGGATCTGGTCCTAAACTCAAAACAGGACATACCTTCTCTGTAATAGTAGATTTCTGTACCTGCACCACAACACATAGGATGAGTAGAAAGACACTTAAAGTAGTCATTAGGTAACTGGAAAGGTGAAGGTGTGTTTCAATTATTGCCTTCCTCTGGGATGACAAATCTTAGATTGGCCCTGTCTGGGGGTAACATACTCCCTTTGAGTCTTCAGAGCTAAATTGTTTCTTGGAGTTAGGTGCTAAAGTCCTGAACTTTTTTCTTTCAAAAAGGGTCATGGTAAAATGCTTTCTCTCACAAAGGACGCATGTTCAGTTTTGTGTTTGAAATAACTCCCCAGAATATATTGAAGGATTTGGATGTTCTTATATTCTTTTTAAGAGTTTTTTGGCATTTTATATCACTAGACATAGGTTTTTTTGGGAGCACAATTTAACTTTCTTAAAGCTTTTCCATTACAGCTATAATAGTTCTTGAACTGGAGAGTGAAACAGAAGAGTGAATATACATGAGTATCTTTCCATTACCTAAGGGGGAGGGTCCTTTTCATCTGTGGAAAAAGAAACTTAGATTATCTTGCTCTGTTGTTTGTCACTTTTAAGGCTTATTTTTTCAGCATTTACTCAAAAGTACAGGCTTTTGGATAGCTTTGCTACCAAAATCTTTGCGACATTTCAGGCACCTTGAGGCTCTAAACCAAGAACTTCTGAAAAACTGAATTGCATAAAGTACTGGTCAGATTTCTCTTATCTAGACTTACATTCTATTATAGAAATACCACTAGATCATAATGACAGCCCTATATGTCTGTTGATGTATTTTAATGAAATTATGAAAATATACCGTGGAAGATTTTTAATCTTCAGAATTTGAGATGTGCCTGAAAAAGTATCTTGACTGAAAAAAATAAAGAAAATAACAACAACAAAGGTAAACTAAAATAAGAACAAAACTCAGATTTCTACTTATCAAGATATGCTTAATGTATTTCAAAAAGACTTCTGCTTGTTTGGTTTTTCCAAACTGTGTTTGCTTCTGTTTTCTGAAATATAGCTATAGGTCTATGCATATTTTATCTCTGCCCTTTTAATGCTGTTTCTAGCTAATTATACCAATACAAGAAGCCTAAAGAAAATATGATTTTATCAGTTTATAATATGAAAGGTATCTTGCCCTCAGTGTATACTAAGATCTGTACATGCTATTATTATTAGCAAGCACTCCACCTACTGGTTTAAATTATGCCAGGCAAGTAGACAAAAAAATAGTAACGTTCTAATAGGAGCTTTACTTCCTAAAGGTACAATAATTCTGATTCCCAGTACTTTAAGTATTTATGCATCTTCTGTGGAGGCAATCAGGTATACATATATGCCATATATATGCCTTTAAGCTGCTATTCATACTTGTTAGCAGAATTCATCTAATTTACTTTCACAAATGACTATCCTAATATTTCCCAACCTTAGCTGTGAATGCCAATTAAATATGTGCCAATAAAAAGCAAGAGGTACAAAAACCAAGAGGTGTTTTTATTTTGCTATTTCCTACATATGTGATCTCTGTAAATGAATTTTAAGAGGATTTAAAAGTCCCGTGAATAAAAACGCAGCCTGGGACAGTAAAAGTAAGCACTGAAAAATATGTAAATGCTGATCAAGCTCTAATTCTTCATCTTCATAACCTTGATGAAGTCAATAGTGGAGAAAATACTTTAGTACAGTGGTGACCCTTATAGAAGAATTAAGAAAAATAAACCATTTACAGTTAAGCAGTGTCAGTAAAATAGGCTTTCTTTTTTAAGATACATGCACACGCACATATATATATCAGCGCCATCTCTATTTTTTTTCAGTATGACTTGTTATGCAATTATTTGCTTGTAATCTACATAATGGCTGGAAATTATTTCTTCCAGACATTCACATTTCCCACTGAAATCTATGGGACGTTTGTATATTCAGGGAATGCTCCTATTCATGTATGGTTTAATACAGCAAATAATAGGGACTTGTAGATGAAATCAGATTAGGCATGGATGCAGAAGCGAGAGCTGCACCTAAATAGCATTACTTTAAGAAACTGTATTTCAAACAAACATGTTATTTTTCCAGACATAAATATATTGCAGTGTATATGTTTCCTAAAAGGTCACTTGAATTTTGTTATCAAATTTCCATCAAGTACACTATCAATAATGAGACGTCTTAAGCATGTTCATTTTCATTGATATAATGAGGTCTTCTGCTTTCAGCAACTTTATGTAGTGTTAACTGAAACAAACACTGATACAATATGGTACCATGTGATAGGAAAGTCATGCAGTAAGGTCTAAAGATTGTCTTTCCTGCCCATTCCAGCTGCTGCGTTTCAATACTGCCTAGAAGCCTGACATAGTGGTGCACATGTCAATATCAACAATTGCAGTTGTGGATGAAGTAATTCTTTACAAGAAAGAATTCTAATGTAAAAAAAAAAAAAAAAAAAAAGGAAAAAGGAAAAGAAAGAAAAAGTAATCCACTAAAATAAACAGAAAACAAAGAATGTGGAAACACAGCACAAATCTACCCAACAAAATTTACCTGACCCTTTAAAGCTCACCAAAACATGACAGAAGATCCCCTTGATAGTCTGTATGATATATATGTTCTGAGACTGTGCTGCCCATATGTTCAATAAAACTGTTGAATCTCAAAGTTATAATAATTTGCAACGAGGTGCCAGAACCAATTATTAAATATCATATGATCCAGCAGAGATGAAATAAAAATATACAGGGTCGATTTTGCTGGCTCTGACTGTTATGAAGATTATAAAATACTTAGAATTGCAGTTTAACTTAAGGGGAGTCTTAAACACTTCCTTATGCTTAAATTTTGCTAACAGCAGAGTATCAGAAGCCAAATGCAGATGGCACATTTTTCTAGGTACAAAGAGAAGATTGCCCTTATTGCTATTGATTTGAATATCAATTTAATAAAAAAAGCTATGCTATTATGATATCTTTTAATAGCATAAACCTTTGTTCAAAAGAGCAAATGACAGCCAAAAGTACAATTCAAGTGAGAAAAAAGGTACAGTGTGATTACATCAGTGAATGATACCATCTCAGCCAAATAGCTGCCTATAGTGGGGAAAAAGAAGACACTTAGGAGGAAGTGTAAACAGTCATTATTTATTTACCATGACATCTCTTAAACATGAATGAGTGAATATTTTAAATACTAGTCCCCATTTTTTAGCCAAGGTCAACTCTTTCACACTGGTCTGTGCTTTTCTTCAAGCTGTAAAACCTGAGGCTGACCTGAGATGTTTGTATAATTTTTTAATTGTTATTATATACCAGAGAGAAGTTTCACTGAAATGATTATTTATGAAGTTTTCCATAAAACCACACAAATGTTCTTTCAGATTAACTTCAGAGTATTTCCCTACTGTGCATGTCTAAGAACAAAATATTTAGTTATACATTAGGACAAAAATAAGTGTTTTATTTCTACCAGTGGATGCAAATTTGATCTTAATGTATTATGGCTGCAAGCATCAAAATGCTGTTGCTGCAGGAAAAAAATGTATTTCTGCCCTCAGTTACTGGAGCATTGCAAGAATAGGACCATGTTTGTCTGTGTATGTTTACGGCACCTGTCAGCCGATACACGAGAAACAAGAAGAGTAATGTAAACTGATCCCCTCCTTTTGCTGAATATTTAATGCAGTCTGCTGGAAAGAAAAGCACAAACATTCTACTTTCCGAAGCCTGTCTTCCTTGCCCTCTTCTAATTTTCTCTGGGGACGGATGGGTTTCGAACTTGGTCACTGCTAGTGCCCATTTGCTTCTAGATCTTTACTTTTCAGTCTTGTCTTTCTTCCTGTCTCCTGAAACTAAATTTAATTCATTTCAGCCACCTCACAGTTGAGTTGTGTGTATATATTTTCATGGAAATTTGATTGTCTGTATAGATTTTTAAATCAGCTTTCAGATCAAGTTCAGAAATTTGTAAACTGTTGTGTTGCGTCAGGCAATAGTGGAACACAGACCTCAGATGCACATCACCCGGCACTATAAAGTGATCTTTAAATGAGACAACTAGGGCATAAGTAGATTAAAGTGGCCAATAATGGGAAAACAAGTGCCCATTCCATGAGCAATTGCAAGAAATTTAAGCCTCAGGAAGTTACATTACATATTTTATTAAATTGACAGTATATTCATACTTATTGAGGCTTGAAATTTGAACCAGTATTTTCTGTCTTTGGTTACCTTACTTTAGGATTCCTTAATGGGCTGAAGATGCAATGCATAATATCATATGACTGCTTTAAGTTTGCAAGTTAGTTTCTCAAAAGTTGTAATTTAATTTAAATTGACAGCTCTACAATAAACCACTGTTATCTCATAGCATATACATAGTATATGAAGTAAAATGCATGTAACAAGACCCTAAGAGTCTAACAAAATCCCACTTCCTTGTCATTTTAACCTTGTTTGCAACAAAAAAACATCTAATTTTGAGCAGCACTACCAGTTAGCACTATGAAAAACATTAGCTTTTGAAAAGGTTTAAATCCTATATATGTTCAGAGCCTGCTGTTTTTCCAATAATCAAGAGAGAATGGAAAAAAGATTGAGCATCCCATTGATGTACAAAGAGTGAATTTATACATACTCCAAAGGAATCCTTTTTAAAATGCTATCTTAAGTGTTACCTGTTTACATAGGAAAATAGAGTCTGCTCAGTACTGGAGAAGATTAACTGTGTCAGGGAAAAATCACTTTAAAAATTGCATGTGGTGCTCTATGTAAATTGTGAAACATCAGTATTTCTAAGAGGCTAAAGATTTGATTAATCAAACAAAATGAAGGAGGCTTGGTCTTTCCATCTCCTGAATATTGAAAGTATCAGAGGTTGCTCTGCCAGTCTCAAGACCAACCTCTCTATGACTGCCAAATACATTCTCTGACGTAAGACTGATTCAGAAGCTGTACTAAGTCTGGCTGGCTACCTGTGGAGAAGTCACTGCAGTAAGTTCCAGATGGAAAATATAAAAATTATTATTTTGTGTGATTGCTGATTTGTTTAGCAGCTCCGTGGTTCCACCTTCCTTAAGCTTGGAATATTCTCCTGGGAACTTCATAATGACATTTTATGCAAAGATGCATCTGCCAGTTTTGGGAGAAGAAGAGAAGACGCAAACCTGATTTGATGCCACTCTTTTCCCACTGTTATTTTAGTGTATTCTTATGGAAAGTAACCTTTTATCTCCTTTATGCAGTACTGTCCTGCAATAATGTCTATATTGCTGAAAAAAACTAATTGAAAAAAAAAAAAGGTACTTCTGATACAGTGCCACCAATTTCTAGGTGCTAGAGATAAATATATAGTCTCACAAATTTTAAAGACTGACGCTTATGGGAGGGGTAAGCTTCTTTGCATGTCAGAAGTACTCTTTCCCACAGGATTATCATGATCTTAATTTTGCAGCAACAATAAATTTGTGATTTAATTTGGTTGTGTAATTTGCTAAGAATTGGGAGAAATATTGGATTAAAAGTTGTAAAAGATGAACATATAATTAAAACTCTGAAAAGTGTAGCATAACCCATTATATTCCAGCTTTGTCTTGGGCTATGTCACATTTTAATGTTGCATTTGCCTCTGTCAGTTTGGTATTTTTCAGAAATTGATCCTCTATCAATGAAGAGCATTGCAAATTCATAATGTGTCAAAGAGAATTGCATATTATTAGTTTTACGTGCATTCCTATATCCGTATGCGCATTCAGACACACACACACCTACAAATATATCTATGTATAATTCAATTACTGAATGCTTTGGAATTATTCTAAATGTCCATAAAAACACAAAAATTTTCTCTGGCCTGTCGTTTCTGTAAATAGTAAACAGTATATAACACCATATACAGCATAGGTTAAGAAAAAGCTAAAAGTGAAAAGCTTTTACAAATCTTTTGCATACAACAGTAGGGGGTCCTTTCTGATATTTACTATGATAATTGCATATTAATATACAAGGGTTTATTTTTTCTGATATTGGTATTTTTATTCGCCTTCCTAGTGAATATTCGTAACTTATGCTTCACCACACTGTAAAAACATGGTGCAATTCTCAGTATGGAGTGACTTTTAGTCGTAATAAGATAGAAAACATTATTCACAAATGTCAGTGGCAGGAAAGAGTGATTCACTGTATTGTGGAAAGGGAAGCTAAGAATGATACACTGCTATGTAAGTTTAGGTTATTTAGATCTGGTGGCTGATTTCAGATGCTACCTCACCCTACAGTCAAGTCTCAGAAGGCATTTTAGAGTACCTGAGCAGCCTCTGTCTTTTAGCTCTGCAGGAGTTCTTTGATGAAGACAGTTTAATGTGACACCCTCCAACTAAAAAAGCCTGAAGGAGGCTGAGATTCTATACTGTTGTAGAAAATATGCACTTGACGCTTGGAGGCAGAAAAATTAAAAAACTTGAATTAGGGTTGATAGCATTAATCAACCCATGGGGTTGTTTTTCTTATTTAAGGTAATGTTTTTAGTTTCTGAAATGCTCCAAACTTTAGATTATCTACCCTTCATTCTAACTTAGATTTCAGTGAAGACTAGAAAACTTTTACGTGTCTCTAATGAAAGGTGTTGACAGTAAGAAATAATTAGAATAGGACTGATTCCATACCCAGTGGAGTAAATGCAAGGACTGACTGATCCCTTTGGGTGTTGTTTCATCTCTATATTGTATTTTCAGTCACTTCCTAAGACTAATTCTTCTCTACCCCTATAAGTTTTGCTGTTAGTAACCATCAGAAGTCAAGTAAGGATAGAGAAAAAGTTTGGAACAACAAGTAAATGTGAATATAAATACTAGCAGCATTAATTTCTTAAAAGTTAGGTTGTGAGAAACAGGAGAAAGGCACATTGTAGGAAAAGTGTCTTTGAGGAAATGTACTGTGATTAAAATTGCTATGCAATAGAAAAGAAATCCCATGAACTGCAGATGATGGCTGCATTTTGTGTTACTTGTTTGAGCCCTATATGTCAGTCAAACTCAGCATAAACTTGTACATGATTGTTTTGCTTGAAATTGGTTCTATTATCTGTGTAAAAGCACTTTTTTCCTTTTTGTTTGAAATCCTTTCTCAAGTTCCTTCACTATTCTAAAGGCTAAGGCTAGTCAAAAATTTGCAGGGAAATGTCTGTCATCCCTTTGCCCAGCTGACTGAGCTGCTTCAGTTTCCTTGTTCCAGCCATTTAACTGTAACTGTGAATGAAGGGAAAACAGCAGGTCTGTGACCTTTCTTCACCGTCAAGAGAAGATAATACTATGAAAACACATAATTCCTTATTAATGTACCATTAAAGTTATGATTTAGTCAAGAATTTGTAGAAAAATCCATAAATCTATTTTATAGGTAGGGAAGAAATGGGCAATTCAGCATCTAAATTTCAGCCTTGTTTTGAGCCACCTGCTGAAGAGCCTACACAAATAAATCTCCAAAGAATTTTAGCTTTTGTAAAGTCTTATAATTTCTTTATACACTTACATTTGGAATTATTGTTAAATAATAGTCTATTATTGTTATTTAGTAGGCTAAAATAAAAAATAGGTAGTTCAAAAAAGAGGCGTTCAACTATGAATGGACAATGTATGCCACTATTAGAATCACTGCTGACAGCTTCAGAAAGCACTGTTTTTCTGTTTAACTGTAACCATGTTATAAAAAGCTTTTAAATTTGCATCCTGGTTCAAGGTTTTTGATATAGAAATAGATATTTGTCTCCTGCTGAAATATCTCCTCCATAGCTTCCACTACATTTTATATATGTAGGCCACAAAGAAAAGAAAAAATTCACTTCATGCTTTTAGTACTTTTCTCTCTAGCAATCTGTTTCTAAACATAATGCAAGCACACATGAGTGGAGCCAAAGCTAGTCTGGTGTCCAGAGTGAAATAGAAACCAAGACAGCTAGTCTGGTGTCCAGAATAAAATAGAAACCAAGACAACATTCTGCAACACTAGCTACGTTCTCACAGGTGTGAAAGTGATCTGTCAAAATTGCCCTATTGAATACTTGAAAAATGAATGGGGACAATGAACCTGAAAAATGGATGGGGACATCTCAACACAATACATGTTGAATCCTTCTTGACCTTAGGCTACACTCTTGTCAGTCCCCTCCACAGACAGATAAAAGTGCAATTAACTCCTAGACCCTTGAAACCTCATAGGTTTAAGAATAATAATGCTTAATTGTACTCTTCTGGAAGAAAATTTATAGTCACAGACTATGGAAGAAATTATATGCAGGTGGGCTGCCATAATTCAAGAATTTGACTTCATTTAGCACAGGAAGCTGAGGGTGTGAAAACATTAATGCTGACACACTATCCAGATGGCTAGTTTACCATGTGCAAGAAGACAGTACGGCAGTGATTATGCTGGAGCCAAAAATTACACGTGGAGATGGAACAAACTTCAGAAAGTCAGTCTCTTAAATGTGCCATTATACAAATTAATCTAAACTGATATGTTCATCTATTGCTCTACTAAAATATTGCTGATAGAATATTACAGACAAGCTGTTCTGAAAACCAAGATATTCTTTTATTGCTATTTTTACGGTGAATGAGATGCTCCATCAGAGCCTTTTCTGTATATTCATCATATGGTGTTATTATATGGTTTTATATGAGAGTCAGCCTATGTGCTTGAAAAACATGGATGCGCGTTACAGTGAACAGGGCAGGTGAGATGAGTATTAGCTCATTTTAATAGGCTTTCTAAAGCACAGGAGTTTTGTTACTTTGGAGCAAGAGAAGGAATCTTAAAAGAACTTTCAGATTCCTATAGTCTCTTGTTGAACCTTTTAAGAACTAGCTAGAAGTTCCAGTCCTGAGCAAAATTATCCTCTCTTTGGTCAGGAATTATCTTGCTCAAATGAATAGTTTAGTTGTCAGCTGTTTCAAAAACTGGTCTGGTTGGTTGTTTGGGGTTTTTTTTTTTGTTTGTTTGTGGGTTTTGTTTATTTTTTGTGTTTGTTGTTGCTGTTATTGTTAATTTTACCTATACTAAATAGTCATTAAACTGAAGCAAGTTAGCTTTGAAAATATTTTTCACAATCGTTCTTCGAAAATTCTGAAACTGGAGAAATTCTGAATTTCTAGAAACTACTTCCTAGGATTAATGGTAGCAATGTGAATAGTTTCATTTTTGCTTACGAAAACAATGGCCCTTTTCAAGAAGGTTTTATATTCTTTTATGGATATTGTCCTCCTGCAGAAGTTTTAAAGCATAACTGAAAGCTGTAAGAGTGATGTACTATCTAGGAAGTCCAAACATTTGTCTTTAGTATATGATCTTGAAAAATCGGGGTTTTCTCTTTGCTTCTCTCACTGTTTTGTTGTTTATCCAAACTAGTACATAAGTGCTTTGACTCAAAGATATCTTTTTGGTGTGTGCTTTTATAGCACTTAACCTGATGGAGCTCCAATCCCAAATGAGGGTCCAGAAATAATCTCAGTAGACAACAAAATAATTTTCTTCTTTACGTATATGTTTGGAAAACAAGGAAAACTCTCCTATTGACGTACATGAAAATTAACTCTACCCCAGCTGAAACCAAAACAGTATTCTATGAGGATATAGCATGTCTTTGTCTGATGCAGCTCAAAATATCCGAATTTGGAGTTAAAATTTAGTTGTGTGTGAAGTAAAATTGCATCAGACAGTAGCTTAAGTGAAAGATACTGAGAGCAGATTTTGTGAAACAGGGTTCACTTCATGAGAAAAGGAGGCTGAAATGCAGTGTTGAACATGTGCTGGATAGTTTGTTTTCAAAATAAGACTCCCAGTTTATTAGAAATGTCTACGCGGTCCTGAAGATTTTAAGAATTTTACAAAATGTTTTTCTGCCCAGAGCAAGATGATTCACTAAAACTCAAACCAGGAACTCATGGTGCAAACATAGCACTGAAAACCCCATGGACGGGTCAATATCCTTAGATTGCTCCATTGCAGGTAGGTATGTTCAGTCTTCTTTTTATTCCTTGAATGGTGAAATTGCATATGTACAATGGATGATACTATTTGACATTCTGTTTCCTTTTCAGTGCACAATATTTAATTTCTGTTTTAAGCACTCGCATACACACAAAAGAAATACATGTTTATTTCAAAAATCTTTGGCTAACATTCTATTTATTCTTTTTTGCTTGTTTTATAGCAGATATAAGAGTAATATCACCCATTTTCATGACTGAAATGAGTGAAACAGAATTTAGATTCAAGTTAGTTGTGTTCTGTTAGCACTGCCTATCATGATGTCCAACAGTGTTTCCTTGTTTCCATGCATTTCTTCACTGATATCTCTGAGTTGCTGCTCACTTAATTGTAGAATATAAGCCTCCAGGGGTGGACACCACCACTTTTTCTATGTTAGTGCGTAACTAAGTGTAATGTGATTCTACTACATGGCATTTAGAACAGCATTTTGCAAAGGAATTGAAATTACTAGAAACTGATGTCTTTTCAATCTCCTTGCTCTTGGAAATAGCTAAAACTGTTTTAGCTTAATTGTTTCAGAATTATCATCCTAAATTAGGCACTAAGAAAGAAAAATTACAGCCTATAACAGTAAGCCTGACAAAGTTACAATTAACTGAAAGCAGCCACATAAGGAAAAATGTCAAGCAATTCTGAAAATAGGTCTCATACACCTCATCAATAAGGGGACAACACAAACATTTAGGCCAACTGCTCAACTTACAAGTAGCAAACAATTTCTAGATTAAAACTGGAACAACAACAACAAAATAAAAACCCAGCGGTTTTTTTCCGCCTGAGATCAGTTTCTCAGTTCTGGTATGGGCATTTGTGTGCATTTAATGAATGGCTTTTTGGAAGTTTCCACAATCATTTTCAAGGAGGTTTTGTGGTTAAATGAACATTAGTCACTGTTTTCTACACAAATGCCAGTAGATATTGGCACACAACCTTTCTTTACTAAATTGTAGTAGAAACACTATTGGAAAAATTCCTCTAATCTGTGAAGGTCAGATCACATGGACCTAACCTAGCTGAGACCCATAAAAGTGCCTGGATTACCTTAATAGGAACCAAAGAAGGCTGTCTGCTGACCGTAAACAGGAGAGGGAGCTCCAGAGATGCAAGAGTTATTCATGATGTTCTATTTGGTAATATAGACAGTTCAGAGATTTTTCATTTACATGAAGAAAATGCCACTAGAGGCTTTGAGTTAAATATCAGACGCATGACAGACGTCTTGTCTTGGAGAGTTAGCTGATTTTGTTTTGTTTTCATGTGCTTTGTGAAATCTTCCTGTAAACCACTCTTGCCATTCAGAGCTTGAGTGTTACTAGAGTCTAAAATGCTAGTCATTGCATTGCTGCATAGTTGATGCGTGTATTGAATAACCGCAGTCACAGTACAGGCATAGTATAAATCAACATGTACGACGCCAAAGTCCATCATATTTTTCTGTAATGGAAAAAGAATACAACTATGTTGTTCTAAATACCATATATAGTAAACTATTGTATATTGACTTTTGCGGGTAGACAGTATTTTTTCAAAGTTTTAAGCCTAAATGGCTTTTATAGCAATCATGGCTGTCCCTCTCTGGTTTTTATTTCAAATTCAGAACTATAGTGTATTTTTTGGTTCATGAAGCTGCCATACAGAACGGGAAGGTGATATGAGCTATGGTTTCTTTGCAACACAAGTACATCATAGAAGAGAAATGATAATGAAGGAACGTGCAAGCAAAAATAATAATAAAAAATGTATGTGCCTTTTGTTAATGTAATATACTGCTATATAGAATTTTCAGTAAACTCACGGG
This sequence comes from Psilopsiagon aymara, assembly GCA_024733675.1. Taxonomy (NCBI): domain Eukaryota; kingdom Metazoa; phylum Chordata; class Aves; order Psittaciformes; family Psittacidae; genus Psilopsiagon; species Psilopsiagon aymara. The sequence goes on along the minus strand of JANRGW010018549.1, from coordinate 7,189 downwards.
TCTGCGTCACCAAACTCTTCTGTGCACCGTTTTTGTTTCACAGTTCTAATATCAAGTGCAGAGGAAAAGCAAAGTGTGACAAGGTGGGATTTTTAGTAAAAATATCAATGGAGGGAGTCTAGAAGAAAGAAGAGGAATAGGATCAGAAAAAGCCGGCACTAAGTAGCTTTTTGAAATTATTTTCTAATTGGACCAACATTTACCTGTCCCCATTTCAAGAATCTATGAAGTGTGAATTAGTTAATTATTCTGAAAAGAGGACTGAGCGGATTCTTTCTCTCCATATTGGTTTTGCACATGGAACTTTTTGGGAAATATGTTATTTGTTTAGATGTTATATTACAAAATATTTTAACCTTGTGACTTCTTTTCTGTTTTACAGAACAGGAAGTCAAGCTTAAGGGCAGCTTAAGCTGTCTTATGAGTATATCATTCTTTAACAGAATTCTTTACATAAAATCACCACATGTTATTTACAAATATGCTGCATTAAATCTATAGAGTAAATGGAGACAATGCGTCTGTATCCAAGAACACTGTATGTACGAAGATCTGTCATTATTATTCACTTCACTTTCTAAGTAGTCAATTTTGCATGACTATTCAGGAAACTAAACTGAATTAGCCCTTTTGACCTCAGGAGTCTTACACAGTTAAATATTTATGAAACATCAGAACATGATAGTGGCTATTATGGCTCCTCAATTTTAGCAATTAATTTTATTGACAGAACAATAAGGACTGCTTCTTTAACAGTATAGCAACACCGTAATTCACTTTCTATTTGTTTAAAGAAAAACAAACCAATCCACTGCATCTTGCTTATATGAAATAGGCAACTTCCATTCTGATAAAGCTCTACTAAAAAACCATGTGAGGCCATGTATGCATTTCACCATGAGACTGCCACGTTGCCATAGTACATGTTATGCTTTCTTTCTCAACACATTAAAGATAATCAATATATTTTTTGAAAGCACACAATCATTCTTGGAATCAATTGAAAACTTTTTCATGCCATTTAATTTGCTTAAATTAACTCTCTCTAACCATTCTACTCTTGTGTTTTGAATTTACTCTGCACATTGAATGCTGTGTTTTGTTTTCAACAGATGTGACTTTGAGTGCACTGGAGAACAATTTATGCATTAGACTCAGAATTTTTAATGAATGTGCCCTCTAATGATTTCCTCAGTCTAAGCAGACACTTAAAAAGTGACACTGAAACCAAGAAAAATTGCTTAAAGGATCAGTTACATCTAAAATGATGAAATCAATAACAATATTTTCTCTGGGATTCTTTCTCTTCAATAAGCAAAATCTTAAGTTAAAAGCCACATTAAAATTTAATCACAATCTGTGTGCTTTAGCAATTGATAATTTCTGGACATCTGTCTTCTGTTTTGTTGAAGTCTTGTATTCCTTCTGGTTTTGTCTTGTCTTTTCATCGTAAGATTAGGTACATTTGAAATTTTCAAAAAAGGAGAAGGGTTTAGAATTTAGGCTAGAAAATGCATGGCCTATATATCTTTATCTTTTTTTCCCTTTTACACAATCAATTCTTTACCAGAGTATAAGTAAAGGAAAATGATAACCTCAAAATAATCGTGTTGCAAGATAACAAAAAAATATTACCTCTCCTATGACCAGTAACTAAAAAGGTGGTTTTTTTTTTCAAAATTATGTACATTGATTCTATTTACCCTAAAAGGAAGCAAAGTTTATTATACTTAGTTTATATAAGCTATTTCATCTTTTTAAGTGTTTTTTGCTGCATCTTAGATATTTTTAGCAATAACTTGGTCTTAGAGTAGTTGTCAATACGCAGGAATGATGTTAATTACATTTACACGTGTTTCTGAAAACTTTTGCTTTTGGAAGGATAAAAGCTTAAGTGCTAAGATGGCATATTTTGTAATCTAACAGCAGATTTCAGAGGAACAACTACTGAGATTGCTCCTGTCTCTTGCTTCCTCTCCACTTAATATCTCAGAGGAGGAGAATAAAGAAAGATTATCTTTCACAGAACTTCCTCTGATTACAGCTCCATTCTGTGATCACCTAACATATCTGCAGAGACTTGCAGTGATAATGTAGTATTTATTATAGGAGGACTATTTAGGAAAATCAATATGTTCAATGTAGGCTGTGCATTTAAGTCTTGAAGGCTGAAATAGCTGACATAGTGATCATACTATAGTGTCTTGTGGTAAAACATTTTTCACTCTATTTCAGTGTTCTTGAGTTAATCAATAAGGTTAACTACATTTGTCAGGATTAGGGTCAATAAAATTTGTACTTGTTCAATATCAGAAATAATGTAAATGGTTGTATTTACTTTTGTCATACTTTGCATCAGAAGCTAATTAATTAAACTTCTGCTGAAATTAATAAATAAGTAATAATTAGATACACACATTAAAAAACATAATTCAAAATGAAGCAGATTGCTGTTTCTTGAAAATATAAGTATCCATATAGTATGTCAATTAAGAAAAAAACTGAAATATTCCAAATATGTCCACAATATGTCCAAATATGTCTGCAATATGTCCAAATGTATGCACAATATTACAAATTTCAGACTATTGCATATTTTAGCATATATAGTGTTTAGAATATGTACATTGAAAATGATTATCCTGAAAATGTTGGAATTGTGTACATTGGGTTTTGAAAAGAAAATTAGTTGATTTTTTTATTTATTTTATGCATTAAGCATCTGGATGTCATATCAGGTACATTTTTTAAGCTGTAATTTATCATAAGACATTCTACAATCTGGAGAAATTAAAACTACCAAAATTTTTTTGTTCCTTTGCTGTGCTTTTTAGATATCTTAAAACTGGCCTCAAAAATTATTAGTTTTCTATTATCATTTCACTTGCAGCATGCTTTAAAAAATAATCTTCCATCCTATTTGTAGGAACCTTGAATATTTTGTCATTCCTTCATCAGTTGCTTTTGACAATATTTCTATTTTGTATTTTGGTGAAGATCTTTTTTTTGGTCAACCATCTTGAGTTTTTTTACTGAAAACCTTTATTCTTTTTGTACTACTGAATAGGATACAGAGTGAAAGTCTTTTCTAGGACAGAATAAATAACTAAATATTTACTATTTATCAGGCACTGGAAGAATAGGAAATGTTGTTTCTTGGGGGATGATATGTCCTACAGTTTTATTACAAGCATGCATTCTTTGTAGGATCCAAACCTATGTAATCATGCCTTAACTACTCCCACTTGGTTTAGTGTTTGTGGTTTTTTTGTGGGGTTTTTTGTTTTATTTTTTTTTTCCTAAAGCTAATGCTTTCTTTTTAAGTGAGTCTTATGTGGTTTATGGTGTTACTTTCTCCTTAGTATCTCTGAAGCTTGCTAATATTTACATGATCTCTATTTTTTTTCCTCAATAAATCTATATCATATTATCAGTTTACATTTTCAGACATAAACACAAACATATATGATGAATGATTCATGATTACAAATACATTCCTTTCTTGTCTTTTTTAAAGAGTTAAAGAGACTAAATAATTTCAAATGAATTCACTAACTGTCTGCTTTTCTGAAAGCAAAAGCCAAATGAGTGGTTAAAAATATTGCAAGTTTGAAAATGCAAATGGTGTTATCCAAATATGCAGCCATATGTCCACAAGACACTCATTTTTTGGAAAATTTGTAAAGCTTTGAAGAAAAAATATATTTAGAGATTCATGGCCCTGCTCCCCCCACCACCTAAATGCAATTAGAAAACAACCACATTACATGAAGTGTCAGTAGTACTAGTAGTGTTGCCTTTATTGTATGTTACGTATTTTTCTTATAGTAGCACAATTGCTATACTAAGACAAATGCTTTAATATGTTATAAAATTCTATGTAAAGATGTGATACTTCTTCACAAACCATTTTATTTTCTAATAGCTATTTTTTCTAAACACCTGAGGAGTTAATAGAGGCTCTCAGGTTTAGACACTCACAAAAACTTAAGTTAGTTTGCTAATCTATGTTGCAAAGTTTATCTAACCTTTACACAACTTTGCTCTGCTGATCACAGCATTAGTAACAATAGAGGATATGAGGCCAAATCCAAGTGGTTAAACCCCTAACAGGAAAATATCAATTAATCTTTTTCAATGGAGTTGAAGTATGGGTAATCCTCTCATTAAATAGTTTGAACTTTTCTCCCAGTAAACAAAAGAAGGATAATGAGTGATGTGGTCTGACTTGTTTACATGGCGAATCTTCAAGAGGCTTAGGCTCAGCTTCTCAACACAGGGTTCTTCATAGTCACTTGTCACTAATTGCCCTTTCTAAAGACATTTGTGTCAGTTCAGAAATTCCAAAAAGAAAATATTTTCTGGTTTTAAGAATGATGATAAAAAAAGCCGATATTTTTATCTGGTAGACATTAATTTCATTGTTTGGAAAATTTGTTACCCAATTAATTAGTCAATGATATTTTATAACTTGTTGGAAACCTTAAAAAGTACTGCATTATGCTTCAGTGATGGCTCAAATACTTTAGGTAAACACAGGTCTTAAAGAAATCCTTCAGGGTAGTTCATTTTGACTTGAAACATGAATAGCAAAAAAAAGATATTTTCTGGTTTAATTCTTTTACATAAAACCACTGGATTTTCAGAAGTATGAATCTAATTTGCAATATCTTTTGTGCTTGCTTTCTTCTAGAACTCAGGCACAGGGGCCTGGATTTTTATTTACTTTGCCTAAGAATTCAGATAGAATCAGCCATGTGAGTTTAGTTTTCTGATGCCCTTTCACTATTCATCCCAAGATATTCCCCATCAGCAAGCTCAAGTATCTTGGAACAAGATGAAGTGTTTTAGTATGCAGATATAAGAACCAATTCACAAACAGTAAGGTTAAGGAGTTTCAGTAGCGTTTTGCTGTGTTAATTCATAACATCAGAGCCAGGGACTGATCATATCAGGCACAGAATTTAAATGCAACTTAATAATGATTTAATCTTCAACTGCTTCTCTTGGTCTTAAAAAGTTATGGTACATATGCAAGAGGTACTGAACCTTTTTCAAAACAAAGAGCTTCTGCTTCTTCTAATATTTCTCATCAGCTATAAAAAAAAAAAAAAAAAAGTGGAGCAAAGAAGTGCACTCTGGGCAATATTTTTTCATTAGATAAAGAACAAAACTTTTAGTGTAGCATACAAAAATTAAGATATATAATTTTGTCTGCTGTGAGAATTGCTGTGATAAAAGGGAAGTTTCTCATTTCTTGCCATTTTCATATACAGATAATTTGGAGGCCAGCATATTTTGCATGTTTTATTTAACAATACTGTGCTAATGAAAATTAAATCACTGTGGGGGAGCCAATGTCATGCTTTCACAGAAAAATGTAGTGGGTGAATTCATCAAAAGTCCCATCTCCCTGTGCTGTAAACCGAATTCTGAATTTGCCTGCTTAGATGAGGAAATTGTTTGTTTCGTTTCCATCTGTTATCTCTACATGATGAGGGTTTTTGTTAGGGCAATGTTTCTCCAAATATATCTGAGTGTCTCTGACAAGTCATCAAAATCCTGCACATGAAGAAAACTATGTGTAAGTATAAATACCGGAGGAAAAAAAAAAAGAACAGGAGCAAAAAGGAAATATAGACAATATACTCTTTAAAATTGTTTATTACCTTCTAGGTAGAGAAGGAAGAGATTTGTAAGAAACAACCTCTAGGACCAAGCTGTTCTAACAGGGTAGGGAGATGGTTCTCCTCAATTTTATTTTCAGAGGTGTTTTGGAGCAGTTACTCTTGTAGCTTAAGTTTGCCTAAATTTTCTAAACTGCTTCAGCAATGTTTATTATAATGTATTATAATTTCATAATTTTCTTTAGGAATGAACCAAAGCTCAGCAAAGTTTCTGGCACTGTCCAGTAACTGGAGAGAATGCAGTTTCTTTGATAGTGTTCGTATTGACAGAGAAGAGCAAGCTTACCAGGCATTTAAGTAAAAAAAAAAAAAGAAAGAAAAATGCCACAGCTGTTGTTTACATAGAAAAGGAACAAAATACAGAGGGCACAATTCTTGCTGTAAAAGTAAATGCGAATATTTATTATCTGACCAGGTAAATCTTATTGCCTGAAGCGCTGTGTTTTATGAAAGAGAGTCATGATTGATTTTCAGCTTCATGATATTAGGATGGTCAACTGTCACGTACATTAGGCTTCATCTTCTATAGTTGATTCCATATAACCAGAAAATTTGTCCTGAATTGTCTTTGAATTTTGCAAGACAAAACAGTAAAAAATTTCTTCCTCATATCCAATCTAAACTTCCCCTGTTTAAGTTTAAACCCATTACCCCTTGTTCTGTCACTACAGTCCCTAATGAAGAATCCCTCCCCAGCATCCCTATAGGCCCTCTTCGGACACTGGAGGCTGCTATGAGGTCTCCACACAGCCTTCTCTTCTCCAGGTTCAACAGCCTTAACTTTCTCAGCCTATGTTCATATGGGAGGTGCTCCAGCCCCATGATCATCCTCGTGGCACTTCTTTGGATTTGTTCCAGAAGTTCCATCCTTTTTATGTTGAGGACATCAGAGCTGCACACAATAATCCAAGTGAGGTCTCATGAGAGCAGAGTAGAGGGGCAGGATCACCTCCCTCAACCTGCTGGTCATGCTCCTTTTGGTGCAGCCCAGGGTGCGGTTGGCTTTCTGGGCTACAAGCACACACTGTTGGCTCATGCTCATTTTTTCATCAATCAACACCCCCAAGTCCTTCTCCTCAGGGCTGCTCTCAATCTTTTCTCTGCCCAACCTGCAGCTGTGCCTGGGATTGGGTCCAACCCAGGTGTAGGACCTTGCACTTGTCATGGTTAAACTTCATCAGGTTGGCATTGGCCCACCTCACAAGTGTGTCAAGGTCCCTCTGGATGGCATTCCCTCCGTCCAGTGTATCGACCAAACCACCCAGCTTGGTGTCATCAGCAAACTTGCTGAGGGCGCACTCAGTCTCCCTGTCCATGTCACCAACAAAGATGTTGAGCAAGACTGGTCCCAACACTGATCCCTGAGAGACACCACTTGTTACTGGTCTCCTGGTGGACATTGAGCCATTGAGCGCAACTCTTCACGTGTGGCCATCCAGCCAGTTCTTTATCCACCAAGTGGTCCACCTATCAAATTGATGTCTCTTCAACTTAGAGACAAG
>JANRGW010018548.1:0-10084 GCA_024733675.1 Psilopsiagon aymara | reverse complement strand
TCCCTGTGAGGGTGCTGAGGCGCTGGCACAGGGTGCCCAGGGAAGCTGTGGCTGCCCCATCCCTGCAGTGTTCAAGGCCAGGTTGGGCACAGGACCTTGGAGCAAGCTGCTTCAGTGGAAGGTGTCCCTGCCTGTGACATGTGGACTTGGAATGGGGTGAGTTTTAAGATGCTTTCCAACCCGAACCAGTTTGGGATTCTATGGCTGCTTGCCCAGAGCAGGCTGGTGCTGCTGGGACAATACCACTGCAAAAGGCCATAGAAAGCCTGTGGGAATGTGCTTCCCCACTTCCCAGGCCAAGAGGTCCCGGTGGCAGGGTGGGTATTGCTGATTGCAGCACTGCCCTCCATCCCTGCGTTTGCACAGATTTCCTCTCTGTGTTCCGCCTGCCTTCCTGCTGGGGGGCAGCAGAATGAAATTCTCCTCATAGCGGCTGCAAATGAGGAAATACTTGGGAGCTAATTCCCGTGCAGTTTGTTTTCCCAAACATCTGAGCCTGCTGGCCAGAAATGCTCAGCAGCAGCCGGGGCGATTCCCGGAGGAGCAGACGCTGGTTCCCGCTGCCGGCCGGGAACTGCTGCCAGCTCCTGCTTGCTGGCAGGGGAAGCTGGAGGGAGCCAGGATGCCGGTTGTCCTCTGTTTTAAGAGTTGCAGGGCAAGCTCACTGGTGACCCACTGTAGATGCAGTGGAGAGGCAGAGCTGCTGCTGCCTCTGCCTTGGTGCTGGTGCATCCTCCACCCATCGCCTCTGTGGTACTTCTCCAAGTGCACCCTTTGGGCGCCCTGGGCCCACTTCCCCTTTCTGGGCAGCAGGAAGCTGCTGCTGTGATATCTGCGGTACAATGAGGGTCAAGGCAGGCGGGGGGGACGCTCCCAGCCTCATGAAACAAGCTAATCCTCCCCACAATGTGCCACAATCCCCTTCCCCGTGCGAGGGAGAGCCTGGCCACGGAGCTCCTTCATGTGACAAGCATGAGGAGGGGATCTGAGTCCCTGCCCGGCTCTCCCTTGGCCTGGGGAGTTTATTCCTTTGGGCAGTGCTGAGTGTGCAGCTCTGGCCAAGTGGCCGGGGCCGCTGCTCTGCAAACAGCCACGGCTCTTCCCAGCAGAGGGGGCCGGGAAAGAGAGGGATGCTGCCGGGAAAGGCAGGTCTGTCCCGTGCCAGTGGGTGCCTGCGCTGGCTGTGCCGGGGGGAAGCTGGTGCCATCCACCTTCTATGTGCAGGTGAGGGTGGGAATGGCTGCTGCCCACAAACCCACCTCTGCTCCCTCAGAGCTCTGACATAGAAGCATAGCATACCTGTAGGAGCCCCTCTTGTTATTCTTTGCATCCCCTGCCAAGTCCAGCTCCAGCCTTGGCCTTCCGGACCCCATCTCTGCACAACCCAGCAGTGTCCTTATACGTTTCCACTGCCTGTGCATTTCCTTATTGCCCCTTAGTTTGATCAGCAGGTCTCTACTCAGCCATAGAATCACAGAACAGTTTGGGTTGGAAGGGACCCTCAAATCTCATTTAGTCCAACCCCCTTGCAATGAGCAGGGACATCTTCAACTAGAACAGGTTGCTCAGAACCAGATCCAGTCTGGCATGGAATGTCTCACATGCACCATGTATCTGCAGAGTTGCTGACCCTGCTGGCCTCTTACCTTTCTTGATTTCTTACACCCGGGGGCTGTGACCTCTTGTGCTCTGTGGAAAGCCTCCTTAAGGATCTGCCAGCTCTGTTCTGCTCCCTTGTCCCTGAGGGCAGTTTCCCAGGGGAATCTATTGATCAACTCCTTAAAGAGCTGGAAGTTGCCTTTCCTAAAATTCAGGGTCCTCTTTGATGAACTGTTTCTGCAGAGATGCTTCCTCCAGCATCACCCAACCCAAACCCCCAGGAGGAGCTCATGACCCTCGGGGAATCCCTCCTCTTCCTCTTCCTCCTCCTCCTCCTCAGGCTGCCTGTGGGACTGGGCTGGCTCTGCGCTCAACCTGGAATGTGCTCTGCAGGGAAAAGGAATAACCCCTTAATGCATGAGCAGAGCAGCCCTATGGGAGACAGGGAATCGATTGCTATGAGATGATCATCAATTATTTTCACTGCACATTATATCCTGTTAATGAGAGTCCTTTGCGGGTGTCATGGAGCCATTGGCAGGGATCTGAGCGATGCTCCAGTACTGCGGGGTGACTGCAGGGTGCAGTGCATGCCCCAGGGTGGCTCTGCTGTGTTCACTGCAAACACCACCAAGGACAATCTCAGCTGCACTTTGCCTGGGCTTTATCCCTGCGTGGACCTGAGACCTTTGCTTCATGGAAATTGTGGTGTCCTCGTGTTCCTTAGGTGTAGCCTTGGAGAGTAGCCTCTAGGATGGGGAAACGTGGTGCTGCCTGGGCAGGGGATGGGATGTTGCAGCCAGATACCCACAGGGTGCTTGGGATGGCTCCAGGCCAATGAGGTAAAGGAGGTGTTGGTGTGAAAACCTTGCTGGAGGCATTGGGTGGGCAGGCTGGTCCTGGCATGCTGTGACTGCACGGAGGGAAGAGGCTGCACAGGTCCCATGATGGGCACAGACGTGTCCTGAACATGCCAGGCTGTCTGCGGTGCTGGCTGATGGCTGCTCCTTGGCCGAATACCCATCTGGATCCAGAGCAGTGCTCACCATCCTGCACACCAGTGTGTGGAAGGCGTGAGGAAGAGATGCTTGTGGTCACCCTCAGTGCTTCCTGAGTGCATGGGGTTGAGCTGATTCACCCTCTGAAAATCAGCAGAGCCTCCTGGGGCTGCAGCGCATTGCCTGCTCATCCCTCTTGGGCTGTCAGCATCTCAACGACAGCTTTTATTGCCGAGCTGCCCGGTGATGTTTCTCTGTGGCTTGATATGAATTTAATTATCCCTATTCATCATGAGAAGGGGCTGCGCTGGGGGTTTGCAGAGCCAGGCACCAAGATTTACAACCCGAGTGGCCGATAGCTGGTAGGATCAGGCTGGGGCACAAGAGAGGTGATGCGTGCTGGGGACAGCTCAGAGCTTGGCTGCCTTGGGACCACTGTCTGCCATGGCCAGGGGCTTGGTCCCAGCATGGCACAGGGCAAATCCGTGCTCCTCCAGGAGCTCCAGGCCAGGCCCCTTTTCCCATAGGATGCATGGTGCATTTCAAGATGCAGCCCTGCAGAAACACTTCTTGCACAAGAACCAGTGAAGTGTCAGTGCTGCAGCGGGCAGGAACCATTCCCATGTTGGTGGGAGCTGGGCGGCCCTCAGACCCAGAGCAGACCCATGTTGGTGGGGCTGGAGCTCCTCGGAGCTCATGGAGGTGTTGAGTGGTTGTGCTGCTATGCTCCTGGGCAGGCAGGAGCCAGTCCAAGGAAGGGGCAAACCCATCACCCAGATCACTGCAGGGAGGGGGCTTTTGTGGGGCCATGGGCTGCTGCAAGAAGTGCAGGCAGGAGTGGTTGCAGGCAGGAGTGGTTGCAGGCAGGAGGCTGTTTCCTTGCACAGCACTGCACAGTGAGTCCAGCATCACATCCAGCTGCATGAGCACCCTCTCGTGGCAAGCACCCCCCCACAGCCCTGCTTCTCAGCACCACCAGTGCCTGCATTCAGCATCCTTACCGTTCCCTGCAGTCCATGAGCGTCTGTCCGGGGAGCTGGACTGCAAGCAGGGCTGTGAACTGTGAACCCAACCTGGTTCTGAGCATGGGAGAGTAACTGCGCTGGGGAAAGATGAGCACTGAGTAAATCAAACCTGGATGATCCTGGCCATGTTTAACAAAGTATGAGTGAATTATGTACCCACAGAAAAGAAGGCAGCTAATTACCTTCTATGGAAAATTGGGGGGGGAAGACAGAAAATGAAACATGTTTAAAATTTAATTAGAGGCTGCATGCTGTGCATAAGAATGAGCCTGTTTTGTGTGAATTTAATGGTTTGCAATTACAGATCAGCACCTTGTTTTCATCTCCTCCCCGTCAGACAGTGAGCTGCATCCCTCCTCCAGTGGTGACACCCCATTCAGCCTGCCCAGGGCCCATTCCTCCCCCACTGACCCCTCCATTGCTCCACTTCCTTTGATGTCAGCCTCAGGAGCTCCTGCATCCCACAGACAATGAAACGCTAAAGCTACCCAGGCTTTGAACTGCCATAAACCACGTGAAGATGGAATCAATTCTGCAGTCGGATGACTCAGTAATGAAGAGTCAAGTCCCACACTGCGGTGTGTCACATCTCTGATATCTTCATTGCTTTTATCTGCATGGAGAGAGCAGATTTACCCGGCTTTCAACTGAGACCGAAGCAAACGGGCTGGTGATTATCCCCTTCCCAGAGACATCCCAGAGTTAATCCCTTGATCCACTCCAGCGCACTGGGGTGGGAGGGGATGCTGTCAATGGAGAACTGGGTCCTGCACTATCAGTGGGTGTTGCAGGAGCATCTCCAGCCCCCCCAGCTGCAGGGCTCCAGCTCTGTATGTGCAGCCTAGCACCAGTGCCCATGGCAGGGTGGTTGGGGCAGCCTCAGGGGCTTTGGAACTGCCAACAGGAGCATGGCCTGGGCAGACCCAAACCTCAGTCTGGTGTTGGGCACTGTCCCAGACCCCTTCTATGCCCCTACAAGGCTGAAGTGGGAAAAGACACACTGAGCTGCAGCCTCCAGCAAAGGCATTTGGGCAGCTTCAGCTCTGAGCCCAACCACAACGTCCAGACACATTCTCAGCACATCAGCCTCTTCAAAGTGCGTCCTCACCAAATGTGCAGCTCACATCTGGGGGCTAATGGAGCAGCTGACAATGTCTAGAAAATCATTTAGGAGCTTCTCTTACAAGTTTCTTCCTGCACAAAGGGAAGAAACAACCAAATGGGGTGGTTTGCTCAGCAGCACTCAGGACCCAGAACTGGTCCCAGCCCAGTGTGTGCCTCACTGGAACATGGGGTCCCCATCAGCTCTGCACCCAGGACCATTCGGCTTCTCCATCAGGATGAGGTGCAGATCAGGGGATGTATTTCCTAGCCTCGGCCCTGGGTGTTGCTGCTTTTGAAGGAGCAGCGCTGCCTCTGACCCCATCCCTGCAGCACCTTGGCTCTGGCTGCCCTGCCCTGGGCTTGGGCAGTGGCACATAGCAGGCAGCCCTCACTGCTTCGTGACATCCCTTGTATCCAGCCCCGTGAGACCTCCCATTAGTTGAAGCTCTAGTTTTGTCCTGTCCTGAAAACGAGATCACCTCGGATTTGACTTTGAGTATGTAAGGAGTAGCATAGAGTCAGAACAAAGCTAATCACGCAGTACACTTGCACTAATAACCGCTTTGGAGACCATATGGGGATCTAATACATGCCAAATAAAAGGCAAAGCAAGCCATTATCTTAAAATGTCTGGTTCTTGCTCAGCCAAACACTATGAAATCATTATGTTTAATTATGGACTATCACCCTGGAATACCAGCTTACTTATTACTTATAATGATTTCTGAACGCACATTATAATCTCCTGGATGGAGCACTGCAGCTTTCCTGTGGTTGGGCGCTGCTTCTCCCAGGAATTGATGCTGGCTCAAGTTATGATCCGACAGGCTCAGAGGTCCCTTTTCTGCAAGGACATGGGCACAGCAGGAATGGAGCCTCCTTTGCTCCCTGGAATATGTTGGGCTGCTGGCTGAGCACACACAGCTCCCTCGAGCGCAGGTATGGGGGCTATGGAGGGGTAAAGGGCCCTGTTCCCGTGTCCCCAGGGGAAGCAGTGGGACAGGGTGAGCGGTACGGGGTTGCAGCAGGCCTGTCCACTCTGGGCACATGTGCCAGGGGCTGATGTTGGTTTATGGGAAGCTTATGCATGTATGAAGCAGTGTTTGGCTGAGCGAGACCCCCAGAATCACTCCTTGGTGACATTGACGCATTAATGGCAAAGTGAAACGCCTGTGTATCGGTCACCTTCCTTTTTAGCTCAGTGGTGGAAAGGAGAAGGTCTTGGCTGTGTTGACTGTTCAGGTGGGTGCTGGCTGGAGCCAGGGACCAGCCATGGTCCAGCCAGAGTCCATAGGCACTCAGCCCCTGCCTGGGGTCCTGCAGCCCTTCTTCCCCCCCCATCCTGCAGCTCCTCTCTCAGCCTCCAGCTTTCCCTTGCAGTGGGGCCAGGTGAAGGTGATGCTGCTCCTCTTCCTCATCCTCATCACTCCTCTCCCTCACTCTCTGCAGTGGGGTGATGAGAGGACACTCACTGCTGCACCAAGGGCTGGTGGCCTCAGCCATGGGTGCCCTGGCCCTGGCGAGTGCCTGGCACTGAGCGGCAACTCCAGTGGATTCTGTGGCATGTGGCAAGCAGCAGGACAAGCTGGGCAGCCCCTGGAGCCAGGCTGGGGCCTGCTGTGCTGCACAGTTGCTGGTCACATCCTGTCTGACAGCCGCAAGTCTTCAGGTCTTCAAAAGGAGAGGGTATGTCCTATAGTTAAGGTGAAACGTTTGCCTCGTGGAGCACAGTGCTCGTTGCAGTCTTCTGGCTAATGTGGTGTTGTTAAAGGTGATGGACAGCTTTGCTATGGCTAGGAAATGTCAAACTTAACCAACAAAAATCAGGAGAAAGAAGTACCAGCACTCTCAGCGTGTCTCCATGGGAGCAGAACAAGTGGCATTAATGCACAGCATGGTCAAGTAAAGAAGTGTGGCTTTCACTGCCTTAAGAGGGACAAGAAAGAAGGGATGAAAGCAAAGCTTGGGAGGGGAGGGGAATTAAACCTCCTTGGGGTGGAAAACAGAGGAGCTGAGAGCAGCTCCACTCGAGTGACCTTCACCTGTGGAGCTGAGGGGAAGATCCCCGGGACACACCACTGCTGTTCCTGTGGAGCCTGGGACGAGTGCCCTGTGCTGAAGGACGGGGATGGCCAGGCCATGATGCTGGTGAGAATTCAAACTTCCCCAAGGCAGGAAATGCAGGACTGGAGCACGCAGCTCACATCCCTCGGCACACGCAGGGTTACCTCATTTACAGGATTTATGACCTTCAGTGCTTCCCATGTTTTCTCTCCCTCTCCTATTAATCAATAACCCATTATCATAACACTTAGAAAATGATTTATAGATCATATCTTCGGTTTCCATCTTGGAAGCTGTACTTGTCTGCATCACCACTTGCTCTAGAGCCTCTGGGCTATGAGGATGAATAGAGATAGCATGTGCTGGCTCGAAGGGAAGGAACACCATGGCTGCCTGCCCAGCAATGAAGACATCCTGTGTCCCGGTGTCCCTGCACCGAGCAAAGCCATGCCCCCCCTGCTCCTGTCTATGCTGGAATGCTCTGGGCTGGAGAGCAGCGGGCAGGAGCAGGAGACAAAGCCCCAGTAGCTCAAGTCCTATCAGCCACTGGACTCCTGGTCTGTACAAAGGCATCTTCCTGGCTCTGTGGCCACCACCGTGAGCTGCACCGTTGGCAGCAGGGTGTTATCTCCAGAATGGGTGTGCAGTCAGCCAGGGGAACGGATTATTAGAGGGAAATTATGCAAGTAAGGAGGTTGTTAACAAGGTGATTTAATATTCATAAATGGGGGGGAGGAAGATAACAGGGCAGAAAATGGCAGGCTCAGATGAATTGAAACTGTGTGATAATGAATCAGTGGTGGAGGGAATGAGATAGGGAAGGATTAAAGGGAGTTCATATTTGAAATCAAACTGAAAGGGTGCCAGAAAAAACTTCCTTCAGCCACAGACACTGCGGGATGTGTCACTCATGGCACTACTTCCAAACTCCATGGCTGTGATTACCGGCTCGCGGGTGAGTGGTGGCTTTGCTCCTGACAGTGTCCAAGAAAGTGCTCACATCAAACTGCTTTCCTGCTCCAGAGCACAGCAGCCTGGATCCTGCACCCAGGGATGTGGTAGAGCACAGTCACGTCTGAAGAGCACCCAGCTGCTGTGTGTGGGGACAGGAGGCTTGTGAGGAAGAAAGGAGGAGGATGGAGGAGAAGGAGCAGCCGAAGGCGAGAGAACCCCAGGTGATGGTTTGGTGGTGGCTGCTGTGGGAAACAGGAGGAAAGAATGCTGCTGCAATCCTTATGCCTACGAGTTTATCACCGTCATTACATGTGCTTTCACCATAGATTCATATAAATAATGCTTAGAATAACAGGCTCGGGAGCATATCCAGGGTCTGCTGTCCTGGCCCAGGACATTAGCAGAGCAGGGTGGAGAAAGCTGCCCTCTCTCATCTTCTGTCTAGTCCTTACTGAGAAGGAATCTTTCACAAGGCTTTAACCTGCCAGAGGGGAGGCTGGGATGAGCTCTTAGGCAGAAGTTCAAGCTGTGGCAGTGTTCAAGGCCTGGTTGGACAGAGCTTGGAGCACTCTGCTCCAGTGGAAGGTGTCCCTGCCTGCGGCAGGGGGTTGGACCTGGATGAGCTTTAAGGTCCCTTCAACCCAAAGCAGGCTGGGATTCGATGATCTTCAAAAACTCATTTGCTAAATGAATCCCTTTCATCCACTCGTGTGTCCATGTGCAGGAGCAGGACCCCGGCCATAACACCCTGTCCAGCTCCACTGTGCCTGTGGCCGCTGCTCAAACGCCAGCCAGCTGAGCTGGGTGCGAGCAACTTTTAAATAACAGGGAAAGCTGTAAGGAAACGGTGTCAGTATTTAAATGTAATTGGCTTATGTGGGGCTCACGCTCCCAAAGTAGCTGTTTTTTAGTAACAGCAGCATTTTTATGGGCTTAAATGTGAGAGCAAAGAACTGTTATGTGTTTTAGGCACTCAACAGACCACTATACTTTTCCCAAAGTTAATTTGAAACGCATTAATCCAACTGTACGAGCATGAAGCTCACTGCAGCATAGGTTCACATAATCTGCTATAATACTCTCATTTTAGGCTTTGCAGGGCGGTGACTTGTCCTCAGTCAGACCCTGTCAGTGCCCTCACGCCAGCAAGGGTGGTGCTATGAGCCAGCAGGATGCTGCACATGCCATATCCCACGGGAAAGGCAGCATTCCCAACTGAGCACAGCCAGCCTGACTGCCCATCTCCAATAAAGACCTGTTCCCAAACTGGTTCCAAACAGGAAGACACCCAGAAAACCCAATTAAAACCATTCCAGCTTTGTTTCCACTCTTGGTGACCTGTCAGTTTAGCAAACAATGGCTTATAACCATTCATCATGGGGGCTTCCTTTGTGCTGCCTGCCTCTTTGCCTCCCTTGCAGGCAGGTCTGCAATGCCTCCATTGTGTGATTAACTTTGCAAATAATTTATCAAACACAGCACCCAATTAAATTGCCCATCTGCATCCATTAGCCATCACATTGATCTTCTTCCTGCTACCTTCACCACTGGCTGTGGCCTCCAGTTTATTTAACATCATAAATGTTATTGCATCTTAACCCAAAGTCCTGTTGATGAGACTGTACCTGCACTGAAGCTGGGTTTGCCCTGCCCTGCCTGTCCCCAGCTGTGAAGGATGTTCCCATCTCCATCCTTCTGCAGATGAAATCTCCGCTGTTGGTGATGGTTCTGCTGCCAAAAGGCAAGACCAGCCCTGAGGAGAAGGACTTAGGGATATTGGTTGACAGAAGCTCCCCATGACCCAGCTTCAGTGTGCTAAGGACACTGTTTCAACAATACTAATAACTGGGATTTATAAATACTTGTAACTCCAGGTTCAAACCACAGCAGTGGTGACAAGTAGAACGCTTTCACTGCCTTCTGCAAGATATTCACTAAGGTAGAAAGATTAATACCAAAGATTCACATTAGTAATGCTACTCAACCAGCAAAACTAAGTGATAGTGAAGCATTTCACAGGTCAGAGTCTGGATTCAGAGCAGCCCTGAGGAGAAGGGCTTGGGGTGTTGGTTGAGGAGAAGCTCCCCATGACCCGGCTTCAGTGTGCGCTTGAGCCCAGACCCTGCCCCATGCGTCGGGCTGCACCCCCAGAGCATGAGCAGCACTCAGGGAGGGGATTCTGCCCCTCTGCTGTGCTCTGGGGAGACCCCCCTCCACCCCTGGTCCAGCACTGGGGCAGCAGCACAGAGGGATGTGGAGATGTTGGAGTGAGTGCAGAGGAGGCCATGGAGATGCTGAGGGCCGGAGCAGCTCTGCTCTGGAGCCAGGCTGAGAGAGCGG